>JBBBDQ010001642.1:1597500-1655000 GCA_037127315.1 Ascarosepion bandense | reverse complement strand
ATTATTATCTAAAAAAGCAATTCTTACAAGCCATAGAAAATGAACTAACGTATGTTAGAATCAATCAGCACTGTATGAAGACTGTCTAAGCAATTCTTTGGATGAACCATCATTTCGACTGTCGTTTCTTCCATGCTTCATCAAGTGCTTTGTGTGAATTACAAATGCTCTCTTCCCAGAATAGAGCACTTTTCTCGTAAACAAAGCAAATTTTTAAACAATATAATCAGACCTCACTTTTGCATTTTGATATTTACATGTTATGTGCGATAAGTTGTAACAGATGTTGCTTTGAAAGATCTTTTCAGTCAGATTAAAAACAGATTTAATCTTAAATAAGTTTGTCATCATATAATCAGTACATCAAATATATAATATTTTCAGACTCATTATCAGTGCTAATGGCACTGAAAAACAAAAGTCCAAATAACCCTCTGATCATCAATCTCTTACAAAGAATTAACTTCATCATCCAAAACAAAAACATTATTTTATGCTGGATTCCCAGCCACATTGGTCTCAGAGGAAACAAAAAAGTAGACATAGCAGCTAAGAGATTATTAAACATCAACATTAGTGATATAAAAGTACCCCATGCAGATTACAAACCTCTAATCAACAACGTTATTCCGACCAAATGGCAAGAATTGTGGAACTCCTGCAAAAATAACAAACTCTACAAAATTAAACTCATCCTCAAAGAATGGATAGAAGCTAAAACTGAAAGACATCTTCACCAAAGCTGACCCAAACGACCTTTTAGAATTTCTAAAAACAACAAAATTATATAGCAAAATATAGTTGCAAAAGAAGATAGCATAAAACCATAATACATCAAATCACAACACTTCTACTTATATCTAGACAGTAGTACTTACAAAAGATCAACAAGCAGTAAACAAAAACCAAATTCTTCAGCATTAACTGACCGAAAAGGGTAGATATGCTGGTAAAACAAACAACTAAACTAAACTTTTATATGTTAACTAACCAGTAATCTTTAAGGTAATTAATATTTTAAGCATTCTAATATTTTGTTGAATTCTAAGTACTTTGGCTTCTATAGCCTTACAAATATGCTTCTTGAACTTTTGCATTTATGATTAATAAGTATATTTTTTATTTAACAAATATAGTGTTTGTTTAAAAAATTTAGTTTTTATTTAGCAAATATAATTTTTATTTAATGATTATGTCATTTGACTGCTACAAATTAATACAGAATTAAAGAAAAGTTTACATTTTTTTAATTAAAATAAAAAAAACGAGACAATTCCTGTAAATATTCTCTCTTTATCGAAAATATTTTTTCCATATGACAATTGTGTCCATACTATATTTCATTCATACACTCAATTAAAGATTTTCTAATTAAATAATTACTTATTTTAATTGAATTTTATGTTTTACGATTTAGAACGGATTTTCTGTAAGTTTGTCTAAGAAAATGATGATTTAAATTCTCCTAGGATTTGGTTTTATGACTAATATCTTTTTGTAGCACTTAATGTTTAACATTAAGCGCTACAAGAAGATTTTCTCGAAATGCCCTAATATTAAATGAATGTAAGGTAACAAATGTGAAAAATTAGATACATTTTTAACAAGCAACGAAGAACATAGACGATCAGGCAAGGCGGAATTATGCAATGAAAGGAAATTATTCCCATCATAGACTCTCGTAATTTGATATCTGCTCATTGTTCGAACCTGGATGCCCCTGGTCAGAGGCAAACGTCGTGCTCAGATCGACTGAGCTACGAAGAAAAAGCAGACCGGACAAGGCTGAATCGTATCTTTAAGCAAAATTTCTGCCGTCATAGATACCTCGAAAACTCGATAACTGCTCAGTATTTAAATATTCAGGTTGGTTAACGAAAATAAACAATTAAACTGTTTAATATATACAGAGCCTACTCAAATACGAGTACGCTCTAAAAATAGCGTTTACAGTGATTTTATATATATATATATATATATATATATATATATATATATATATATATATATATATAAGGCAAACATGTTATTCCCTGGTTAAGTGGCAGTATGGGCCTATTTCAGGCGAACCATCTTCAGCTTCCGTCTTTATTGTACAGAAGATTTTACATATATATTTAGAGCTCTCCTAGTAAGTTATCCTACCCCTTTATATACAGGATAATCCTTTGGATTCTTCTACATCTACACCGCATATATATATATATATATATATATATATATATATATATATAGTAAAAATATTCTTATTTTTAATAATAATTTTTAGCAACACAATTTTCCGGTTACATTTGTTACCATCACTCACACTCCTGAAGATGATCTCGGAAAGAGGTTGAAAGTACTTAGGTACCTTAAGAAGTGCATGAAAATAACATCTGTCAACGTTACAACTCATTTCTGACATCTATTAATTGTAATACGCGAAAGATTATCCGTGAGTATGAACGGATTTTATTAAACATTGTGTTTACAATTTATATAACCTGACATATATATATATATATATATATATATATATATATACATATATATATATATATACATATATATATATATATATATATATATATATATATATATATATGTCAACATCTGTATATATGTTTATATATGTATATAGCGTAACTCTTCAGAAATGAATTGAGTTCCTTCGTTGACTGACGTGTTGTATGTAGACTGCTTATATACAACACGTTAAAATTCCCCTTCTCAGATTCCATGCACCTATGGCTTAGGGACTAGCGACTCCGACTGACACCAAATCGGTCGAGTTTGCATCCCGGCCAGAAGCAATTGGCTAGCTACACTGATGAGCTCTGATACAGCGAAACAGGCATATATGTGGATGATATATATATGTGTGTGTGTGTGTGTGTGTGTGTGTGTGTGTGTGTGTGTGTGTGTGTTATTTAAATGACAACGAAGGGTTGTATTTTGTCCGCATAACTGATCCGATCATGAAAATAAGAAGCTATACTTTAGCATGTTTAAACCGTTTGTTTTCACTAAATCAATAAAATTAAATGAGTTTGAGTTTCGTTTCAATCTCTGTAGATTATTTAATGACAAAAAGGCGGGGTTTTAGAGTGTTTTTTCAGGGTTTTTTTATATTCGGTTATTTTTTTATATTCGGTTATTTTTTATATTCGGTTATTTTTTATATTCGGTTATAGTAAGAAGGTTGATTTAGTCAGATTTTGATTATTTTTTGTCTAGAAACTGAAGATGTTTTCTGGTTTTGTATTTTTGAAAAGTAGTTTGTAAATCAGGTTTTATTGACATATTTTTGCAAAGAGGTTTTTCTTTAGAGTCAGATTTGTTTTTGTTTGTTTGTTTGTTTGTTTGTTTGTTTGTTAAGAAATTGCTGATAATATTTTTTCCTTCAATTTTTTTTTCCAAAATGTATTGCCGACAATATTTTCTTTTTCAAAAATATATTACTGGAATTTTTACAATAAAAATATATTTTTATGCTTTCATATTGTTTTGGCCCCAGTTCGAGGGTGACTATTTGCTTATAGCTGGGACCCTATACCACCCCGGGTTATGTTGGACCTGGAAACAACACCAATTAAGAGGTTGTTCCACGCTCCTTAAAAGTTCCTTGCTTCCGAATTCAGTTTATCGTAATACCCAGGACCCTCGATAAAACGAGTAAAAACATTGTTTAAATATTCTTTATGTTTCATTTTAAATATAAAATCATGTCATCTTTTATTTAAATTGCGAAAATATGGAGCTGAACATTCCAAATAGTCATAATGTAATACATTTTACGCGTGCATCGAACCCGTTGCAGAGCTCGTTGAAAACAGCAAATTGATGTAAATAACGTTCATTAAGAAGGTGATAGATGATTGTTTTATGTGGAAAATATTTTAGTCTCTGTTATTTGAGACTCATGTCTTTCTTTGTTTCCTTCATTTGATGAAGATGCACCAGCTTAATGGCGTCGTCTTTCATTCGGTGAAAAATCACAAACCATCGACAGCTTCATTAATGGCTACGGCAGGAGGTGACGATATCTGATTTCCCTTATAATCTTTATCTTGAAATTCATTCAACACTGTTTAAAATGGTGGAGCATCATCAAACTGACCGCCATCTTTCTCTTCGTAAACATGGCGACAGTAATAAACCAATAAACTCCATCACGTCTATAAATATTCGAAGGACATCTTTAATCATGCTTGTGGAAACAAAAAAAGAAATCTGAAAGACAGATAAAAGCAAAGCAAAACTAATTTATTTTTAATAATCATATCCCCCCCAAGCAAGGCATTTTACTGCCACTGTTTTTCAGGGGGTTGCATAGGAGGAAAGTTATGAGAAAGAGTGACAGGTTACAGGGGGTGTCAGGAAGTGGGTAAGAGAAGGATGAGAATACTGATGAAAATGAAGAAGGGAGCATGAGAGAGAGGATGCAGGTTAGCGAGACAGAAGATGACTATTGACTACTGACTATTGACTATTTAAATTCTTGGAGATTGTAGCCGTCGGGAAAGCAAGTAAACGGAAAGGAATTCCACAGGCGGGAAGTGCGAGAAAAGAAGCTGGTGGAGTAGAATTTGCGTTTACAATTTATTGGTTTCACAGTAAAAATGTTGGACCTAGTTGCTAATCTTGTGGCTCGAATAAATTCATATATAGGAGGCACCAGTGCGCTAAGTTCATCGGAGCAGAAGCCGCACATCCACACCTTTTATTAGAAGTCCATCCTTTCAAAACCTCAACGTTGCTCACGTGTTCCGTCTATGGTATAAGAGCAGAAAAAACACTTTGAAGCTCCTGTTTTGTTTATTTTATCTATCTACGAGCGTCTATATGGTTGCCTCTGTAAATAGATAATACTATTTACATGGAGCCCTCCACCAAGATCATTTTTAATATTAATAAAATTAATAGTAATAGGATCTGGTTTTTGAGATTTTACCTATATGGTCAAACATTTTTGGATTTAATATATATATATCGAGCATTTGTTTTTGGATGTATGATGATGATGATATATATATATATATATATATATATATATATATGTGTGTGTGTGTGTGTGTGTGTGTGTGTGTGTGTGGGTGTGTGGGTGTGTGTGGGTGTGGGTGTGTGTGTGCGTGTGCGTATGTATGTATATATTTTAGGTTTTTTAAAATATTATTATTATTATTATTATTATTAGTAGTAGTAGTAGTAGTAGTAGTAGTAGTACTAAAATTGCATATATATATTCTTAATATTTTTATCATTATCATTTTATGAATATTGTTTATTTCTATTAATTAAGATTTGTTTTAATAATTATATTATTAGTATTATTATTAGTGTTAAATTTATATATATATATATATTATTTTTATTACATTATTTTTATAAATATTATTTTATTAACATTATTTAAGATCTTTTTTATAATATTATTATTATTAGTGTTAAAAAATTTATATACATTTATTATTATTATTATTATTATTATTATTTTATTAATATTTTTTATTACTATTATTTAAGGTCTTCTTTAATATTATTATTATTAATGTTAAAATTATTTTATATATTATTGTTGTTATTATTAGTAATATTATTTCTTACTATTATTTAAGGTTTTATAAGATTGTCTTTTAATATTTTATTTATAATTTTCTTTTATAAATTTTTTAATCTTTTAATTATTTTAGCTATATTTATAATTTAATACTATAAGTGATTATATTTTAATTTGTATTAAATAGTATGATTTACAATTTATTTTTTAGCGTAGATACATCCCATTATATTTAATACTAAATTTTAATGTTAAATTTCCATGTCATGTTTTTCTAAGAAAGCAGATGAATTGCAATTGACGCATGTGTCGACCTAAGATGTTAACTGTATCTTCCTATCTCTTTTTACTGTTGGTTCTCCTTTCCTTTTCTTTTCTTTTTCTTTCTCTTCTTTCCGTTTATTAATTTTCTATATTTTTCTTTTTCTTTCTCTCTTTAGTGTTTTTTGAATGAGCGAGGAAATGTTTTTGTAGATTACCATTACAAATGTCTATTCTCGATATGAGCACGTGAGTGTCTGTGTGTATTTTTTTTCCGGATTATTTTTAATATTAACTGTTGTACCATTTGGGTTTGACGAGCAGGTTTGCTGCGAAATACCTATTACCCATTAAATTGTAGAATATCAAAAATTTTTTCCTAGAGTATATATATATATATATATATATATATATATATATATATATATGGCGTTAAAGACAATTTTATTATTATAATCAGCAATACCAAATTTAAAATAAAAACACTAGTCGACCGGTTTCGTCTCCTCTCTTCAGAACTTTAAACGAGGAGAAATTATGAGAAAAGAATGTTATGGGTGAAATGAATGAACAGAAGGGGGAGAAAAAAATTAGTTTTTGATATCTGTTAAAAGTTATTACATCTAAAGATACTAGAGACCCAGTAAAGTAAGCCCAACCAAACACTCTCTTTGTTTACAAAGTGACGGCTGCCTGGACATGATAAACAGCGTTTCCAACACCTTCAGATGGAACAACGAGTGCGATCTTGCCAAAAAGGAGAACCAGTTTGCACTAAAATCCAAAGCGCAACTCGGATTATTTATCAGATGATCCGCTATCGAAGACCCGTTTGTGTTTCGATTGGTATCACCAGACGAAAAATTCTTGTTGAGTATTTTAGCAGGCAAACATTGTTTAATCCTAACATCTAGACGTTGCGTCGTTCTATCTATGTAGTCGAATTTCTTTTTTCCCCTTCTGTTCATTCATTTTACCCCATAACAGATATTCTCATAATTTTTCTCCGTTTACAATTCTAAAGAGAGGGGACGAAACGGTCGAATGGCGTTTTTATTTTAAAATTTGGCATGGCCGATTATAATAAAAGATTTTTTGTCTTTAACGCCATAATTAAATTTTGTACCATTGAAATATATATATATATATATATATATATATATATATATATATATATATGTATATATATGTGTGTGTGTGTGTGTGTGTGTGTGTGTGTGTGTGTGTGTGTGCGCGCGCGCGTGTGTGCGTGTGTTAATCATTTTACTCTAAGATAGGTAATGAAGCCACTACGACGCAGGCAAAATTAATTTTAAAAAGAGAGAACAATAAAAGAATAAAAAGAGAGAAGCTAACGATTGGCATTAAAATATTTATGTAATCCACCTGGGTATATAAATGTTATACTTATAACAGATTTAGACAGGCGAGAAATTCGTAAATCTGAATATTCAGGAATATTCATGAAAATTTATTCAAACATCAGATGTCCCACTTGTACAAGAGTCTGTAAAAAAAAAAAAAAAAAAAAAAAAAAAAAAAACTCAGATTCTATTTAACAAGTTCTTGGGATATGTATTTTTCTTGAAAAATAATAAGAAAATTATATTGCCTGAATCTCATCAGATAGAAAGAATAAGCTATTTAAGTATTTCGATTTGTGTATATCGGCGAGTTCCGGAATACTTGCGGTATAGTACTCATTTGCATGTTTCTTTAGGATACGCCTCCACAGATATTTCACTACCTCCAACCCATTTGGGAAAAGAAATTTTAAATCTTTGCCTATCAGAGAATGATCTTACATATTTTCCGTAAAATCAGTCATTTGTGGTTTTGTGTAGGGATGACCACTCGTAAAATTTTATTTTACGCCATTTTTTTTTCTTTTTTAAGTAACCTTTGAACTGAAACTGGATGTTTCAAAACTGTATATGGTGTAGTGGATATCAGAAAACCGAGTTCAGTTGAATTCGTTACATTCACTAATGCACAAATACCCTAAGGAAAGGTATTAATCTATCTTTTCTCCCTTCTGCTATGGGTTAAATAGTAGGACAGATTGGGTTGGCAATCAATCTACCGCAGAAAGTAATAGCAACCTACTGCGGGAAAATCTTCTGCCCAGTCAATCATGTCTATTTCGAGACATGATCACCCAAGCGTGTCTCACGTATGGCACTCAAATGACTGATTTAAATTTAAACTACAAAATTATTTTTTTCTTTCAAGGGGAACTAAATTGTTTTTTTTTTTGTTTTTTTTGTTGTTGTTTTTGTTTTTTTTTCAAGGAAACTAAATTGTTTTTTTTTTGTTTTTTTTTGTTTTTGTTTTTTGTGTGTGTGGTAGGGATCATTCTAGAAAATAACAACTCGGAATAAAAGGAAATTTGCATATATTTGACAAAAATAAATATGTAATATTTATTTTAACCTAATTTAAAATTTAAAACAAACCAGTCTATTTATTTCTCTTGCGGATAAATAAAACAATGAGTGTATAATGCGACTCTGATTTCTTGTTAACTTTTGAACAATAGAGCTTAAGTTGTGGTAATTTTTCGTCGATGGAAATCCCTGGAAGCGGCTTCATATTTAGAATTCAATTGCAAATTAAAATAACTTGCGACACAAATCGAGTTGACGGAAGTATTACAGTCATAAACGCAACTTTTCCGTTCTCAGAAATCCATCGGAGGGAAGAAATCGCAGTGGCTGTTGCGTTACGGGTGGAGGGAGGCAGTGAAGCTGTTCTGAAAACTGCGAAATGAAAATTAAAATAGGAAACGTTTTGTCATTTATTACGAAGGATTTTTTTCAGCAAGTTTATTTTTAAATTTATGATCGATACGTAGGTGGTGTAATGGATAACGGTTGAAAATGAGAACTCGAAAAGTTGAGTACGAATTTCATTCGAGTTTTTTATATCTACTCATAAAAGTTATAAATACATCTCATACCCCAAATTTGGGTTAAAATGTAGGTGTATCTGGAAAAATCAAGTTATCCTCAAAAATATTTAATGCAATATTCAGTCGTATAAAGATTATTCTTAAAATTTAAGATGTGTTTCAGTTTAAACTAATTCACAAAGCCCTGATAACTCGTAAAAAAACAAATCAATATTATTAACTTTGTAGATTTGAGTCTTTTCACCGGATCTATTCAACTTGTACAGCGAGATTATTCTGAGAACCCTAGAAGATATGCCAGGATTCGTCATCGGAAGCCAAATTTTAAACAATATACAGTGCTGATAGCAGGCATGGAAAGGAAAGTACAAGACCTCCTACAAAAGGTAGCTGAAGAGAGTGACAATAAAGGACGATAAATAAGAAAACCGAATGCATAGTCATCAGCAAAAAGGGAAATCAAAAATGCCAAATACAGGTCAGGGATACTAAAATCAAGCAGGTACAAAAATTTAAATACCTGGGAAGTGTTATAACAGAAGACAGAAAGTGCGACACAGAGAACCGAAGGCGAATTGGCATGACAAAGGAAGCCTTCCAGAAGTTGAGTAAAGTATTAAGAAACAGGACAATTTCGCTAGAAACAAAGAGGAGAGTACTGGATTGCTATGTGATGTTGGTTCTTCAATATAGCAGCGAATGTTGGACAATATCTTCGAAGATGAAGGAAAAACTTAAAGCAACTGAAATGTGGTTCTACAGAAAGATGCTGCGGATATCATGGACCGAACATGTGAGCAATGATGAGATATTGGAAAAGATGGAAACGAAAAGGAAATTAATACTGAACATCAGGAAGAGACAACTAAAGTTCCTAGGACATGCAATGGGGAAGGAGGGCTAGGAGAACCTGATACTAACAGGCCAGATAGAGGGAAAAAGAGACAGGGGGAAGCAACGGATAACATATTTGAAGGACCTGATCAAGTGGATGATGGAACGAGGGTTGCGTGGTGTAACAGGAGAAAGTGTGCTAAGATCTACCAGGAATAGGGAGATGTGGAAAGCCATGATTGCCTACCTCATGAAAGAACAGGGCACATAAAAGAAGAAAGAAGATTTGATTCCATTTTATTAGAACAATTTCTTTTTTGTCGGCAAAAATTGCAATAATTGGATAATGATGATCATAGAATTGTCAGGAATTTTTTAGCCATTTTCAAGATAGTTTTGTTATTATTTTGTTTTTTTCCTCTGTTTTGACTGTTTAAGTTGAATTTTATTTTTGTGTTGTGTTGAATAGGAGAGTTTACTCCTTGAAAATGGCTAAAGAAGTGTCCGAAAGCGCTTCGGACAATGAAAATTATATTAAATATAGCAGGCAAAAACGATTTAATTCATCTTTTTTGTTTTCCAGCACCTTATGTCTATTTGTTTTGTAGGAGTAAAGGAGGTACAGAAATTTCCCATAATTTTCATAGTCCCAAGCTCTTTCGGACACTTCTTTAGCCATTTTTAAGTAGTAAATTCTCTTATTCAACACAACACAAAAATAAAATACAACTTAAACAGTATTTTAAAATAGCAGGTAAGGAAAATTTTATTATTTATATATATATATAAAATATAAACTAAAACATACTGTAAAAACTAAATAAAAAAATTAATGCCGGTCGACCGTATATATATATATATATATATATATATATATATACAGTTACGTGAATTAATATATATACATATGAGTCTAAACACATGTATAGTATTATTATTCAGGTGCTAATAAAACAGTGCTCAATGTAGTATGAACAGAGCTATTATATATATAGTCATATATATATATATATATATATATATATATATATATATATATGTGTGTGTGTGTGTGTGTGTGTGTGTGTGTGTATAAAACCCCGAACAATGAACAGAAAAAGTACCAAACAACAATTAAAGTATTCAACGCCTAGATTATCTTAACAGGGCAGAAAGCGCTTCACAAGTCAACGAAGGACAACTCGTATCGCTACTCAAATTTCACGCTCTTGCGATCATCAGAGCGTATAAAACGCATTCTAGCCATCTGAACATCGCATGTTGACCTTTATTGTATATATATATATATATATATATATATATATATATATATAAATTATATATATATATATATATAATTTCTATATATATATATATATATATAATTTCTATATATATATATATAATTTCTATATCTCAAGAACAGTTTTTGAGAATACCCCCCCCCACACACACATATACTTGCAGGCTGGCTTTGCTCGGGTTTAATGAAAGCTTTAAAACTAATCCATGGTCCTGGAGCTCAGACTCTTTGGACGTTGGCACGAAAGACTAAAAAGCAATAGTTGTTTCCAGTTAAAGCGAAACCGTAGACTGAAAGAAAAATGAATGGATGCAAGTCAAATTTTGATTTCCTGATATCGATATCAAATAAGTTTTTTTCGTCGTACACTGAATTTTGAAGGCTAAATAAGTTTTCTGAGTAAATGTTATCATGGCTGAGACTAAGAACTACAATTATACCTACTTAGAGCCAAACCCGATGCAAAAACTAAAATAAAAGGGCTGAAAAAATAGACATACAGGCACATAAACAGACACATACACAAACATCTTGCCTTATATATATATATATATATATATATATATATATATATATTATCGATTTTCTGCAGTATTGTAAGAACTGCAACCTTGAAATTTCTGAATATCGTTTCTTATGTCTTTTTCTATGAGTGTACCAAATTTGACTAAATTCGGATCACTCCTTCTATAACACGATTTTTTCGATTATCGAATTTCGATATTTATCGGGCGTACCTTGACACAAATCTTAGCTAAGAACACTCGCAGACGCTTATAGTACAGACGTTTCGGAGTCTATAGGTAACGGACACACACACACAGTTCCATTTATAAATAAGTTTAGATATATGGTAAAAATTTCTTTATTTTTCGGTCTTTCGAACAGAAATTTTAATCATTTACAGTATTTATATTCAAATGATTGTCCTCGCCGTTGTTATTATTACATTGTGCTTTGGGTCTTCATCAGATGTATGTGAACTGGAGTGTCAGTCAGTTAAGTGCCATACGTGCTACACGCTTGGGCGATCATGTCTCGAAAGAGACATGACTGACTGGGCAGAAGATTATCCTGCAGTAGGCTGCCATTGCTTTCTGCGGTAGATTGGTTGCCGACCAAGGCTATAGAACCCAATCTGTCCTATTATTTAACCCATAACTGGAGGGAAGAGACGGATTAATACCTTTCCCAACGGTATTTGCGCGTAAGTGAATGCAATGAATTCAGCTGGAATTCGAACTCGGTTCCCCGATTTCTCGTTCCTAGCCGATATCCACTGCACCACAACGCGCATCCTGAACCGGAGTGTACAACGACTAAAACATTGTGATGACAACAACTTTATGCGGACAATAGTCCGAACATAAACAGTGTAAATAATGATAACTCCTCATCCCAGATATTCAGGCATAAGGTATTTTAATTCAAAAAATGATCTTATTGTCGCCTAATGCCTTGTTATTATGACCCAGAGGTCGTCTACTGCTATTCCAAACCGACAGGTACTGGGGCGGGGATAAACTAGATAAGTGAACATAAGCCTTCCAAAGAGCTTTTGAAAAACGGGCGTCTTGCAGGCCGGTAAATATGGTAATTGTTAATTTTCAAGAATTCTTCAGTCACCCTCCCACCTTCGTCGTCTTTTTTTTTCAAAATGTCGGTACAACTACTGCTACTACTTTTGCTAATGCTTTATCTTCTTTTTTTTTCTTTATAAAATATCTACTCCTCTTCCACCTTTTAACACTTTCCCCGCCTTTTTTTCTCGTCTGTTTCTTTCTACTTTTCAATCTCATCTTTTCTGTCTTCTATCTCCTCCTCCTTTTCTTTCCTCCCCACTTAATCGCCCCTCCTTTCGATGCCTCCCTTTCTTTTGCTTTTTCATCTCTTTCTTCCCTTCTTAGATTCCTTCCTTCTTCCTCCTCCTCCTCCTCCTCTTCTTTCCCTACCACCTAATCCTACTTTTATGCTTTCATCTGCTTGTTCATTGCCTCTTTCTCTTTACTCGTCTATCTCCCCCTTCCCTTCTTTCATCTACTCCGCCTTCTGTTTTTCCGTCTTCTTCTTCTTCTTCTTCTTCTTCTTCTTCTTCTTCTTCTTCTTCTTCTGTTCCTCTTTTATTCTTTCATCTCTTTCTCTTCCGGTTCATCCTCCTTCTTTACTTCTCCTCCTGATTCCTCTACATTTATATCTCTTTCTCTTTTATCCTCTTCATCGTTCTTTTCCATCTTTTTCTCCTTCTCCTTTTGCGTCTTCTTTCGTTTTCTCTCTTTCTCTGTCTGTCTGTCTGTCTGTCTCTGTCTCTCTCTGTCTCTCTCTCTCTCTCTCTCTCTCTTATATTTTTATTACCTCTTTTACTCCCTCTTTCTTTTCCTGACGTCCTTCTTCTCATTGGCTGTTTTCAATATCTTTTCAAACTCTCACCACATTAATCACTCGACGTTCTCTGCGTGCAAACGCAAGAAACAGTTTGACTCTTTTTCTTGGGGAACAAAAGGAAATGAGAAAATAACAGTGTAAAAATAAGGCTGAGACGGACAGTAGGATCGAATGGTGCTGGGTGTGGTCAGATGACGCCTCTCCGCATGCATGTCACTATGGATGTCTAATATTTTCTTGTGTTCACACATTTACAAGCTTTCATTCACTTATTTAATGACAAAGAATATAAACAAAACATAAATTAAGCATAAAAATTGTGTACATTCTTTATTTTTTTAAACTTCTGAATCTGAATTCGATGTCCAACATTATGTGAAATCCAGGGATTCGAATGCTGATTTTCAACGAAAACAAGCCCTCTCTTCTTGGAAAACTGGCGCGACACAATCCTTCTACATTAATATCTCATTATTTTTACTTATGTTTTCATCATCGTAACTATTTATATGAATTTATTTGTGCAATTTTTATAATGATGGGGTTAGCGATCGAATGTCGTAAGTTCATGAAAATGTGCTCGAAAGTCAGTGAATACTAGATACCCATAGCCTAGATTAAAACTCAAGTTAACACACACACACACACACACACACACACACACACACACACACACACATATATATATATATTAGTCATTCACATACAAGCCTGTTTCGCTGTATCACAGCGCATCAGTGTGGCTAGACACATCTACTTGCTTCTGGCCGGGATCTAAACGGATTTGGTGTCAGGCGGAGTCGCCATCCCCTAAGCAAGGGGTTTTCAAACTGTGGTCCGCGGACCACAGGGGTCCACAAGGATAAAATAGGGGGTTCGTGGATTAACTCATCACGTGGAATTCAAAGTATAAACTTTCAATGTCTGGATATTTATTTTTACTTATTAATGTCATCAAATGAAAATGTAAATTTATCAATTTAAAGTAAGCTTAAAACCAGTTTTTACTGCGTTAATGCAAAACTATAAACCATTTTTAGTAAAAATTTATGTATACATTTCATAAGCTTTTATAGTGGGTCAGTAGACTAAAACTTGAAATATAAAGGGGTCCATAAGTCAAAAGGTTTGAAAACCCCTGCCCTAAGCCATAGACGCATGGAATCGATAAGGGAAATTTTAACGTTTTGTATATAAGCAGTGTATACACACGCCAGTCACCGAAAGAACTAAATTCATTTCTGAAGAGTCATGCATATATATATATATATATATATATATATATATATATATATATATATATATATATGTTGTGAATCTTCGTCGCCAATTTGTTGTGGAGTTGTGGCGAAACTTCGCCGCAAAGTTGTAGTGACCAGTTTGTGCCGGAAGTAAGACACGGAACAAGAACTGGGTCCCACCCATTCACAGTCAGGTTAGCCAAATGCAGACGACAATTCTACTCCTGCAGCTTCTTCTCTCGCACTTCCCGCCTGTGGAACTCGCTCCCGTATTCTTGCTTTCCTGACAGCTACAACCTCCAGAAATTTAAATGCAAAGTCAATACTCATCTAACCACTGAACTTTAGCTCTCTCCCCACCTCTGTATAACCTTCCCTTTCTCTCCACCTATGTATCTGTCATCGCACCTGCTTTCTCAGCTTTCTATTGTTCCTTTCTAACTAGTTTGTACTCCTCACTCTTTTCTAATTAATCCTTTTACATTTATGTAGCCCCCTGCACATCAGTGGCGTTTCCGCCTTGCTCGGGGTGAAATGATTAAAAAAAAAAAAGAAGGTAAGTTCAAAACAGAGTATTAGTAAAAAAAAAAAAAAAGATATCCAAAAGAAGTGTTAATAATAAATAATGTAGGAATAAAGAAGTCCGAAGATATTATTACGCCGCCTGACTAGTAGCTCTCGTTAACTGCTATGCTTGACTGCTGTAACTAACTGCGGTATTTAGTTGCCTTCCTACTTAAGGCAAAATATGGCACAAGGCCTTTTTAATGTGGGTAATAGTGAGTGGTAACAGAAAAAATATATGTATTTTTACTAAGATTTTTTAGAAACGAAATGTTTTAAAAATAAATGAATTAATTTATGAATAAGTCATAAAATTTTCATTAAAATCCGACAATTATTTGATTTTCGCAAAAAATTTCCAAATCATGTTTTTACCACAAAAATAGGCTTAAAGTTGCCATATCAACTCATAGTCACCAAAGATAAGGTATATATATATATATATATAATTATTTCACCCTAAGCAAGGCATTCCACTGCCACTATTGCACAGAGGGTTACATAGGGGGAGGTAAAGAGAAAGAGTGGTTAGATATAGGAAATGTCAGAAGGAGGGTGATAGACGGGTAAGGATACCGAGGCTGAGGGTTGGTCAGATGGGAAGAGTGTTTGAGAGAAAGGAAGCGAGTTAGTGTGTTAGGAGGTGTCTATTGACCTTACATTTAAACTCCTGAAGATTGTAGCTGTTGGGGAAGCAGTCATGTGGAAGGGAATTCCACAGTCGGGAAGTGCGAGGAAAGAAACTATTGGAGTAGAAACTGAGGTTAAATTTTATCGGTTTCACTGTAAAAGGGTGGGATCTAGTTGCTAATCTAATATCTCGTGCAAATTCTTACCTAGAGGGCACCAGTGATCTAAGTTCATTGCAGCTGAAGCCGTGAAAGTATTTATAGAAGAGGCACAGGGAAGCCACGTAACGCCGGTGAGATAGCAACTGCCACCGAGCTGCCAAGTCGGGATCGATCACATTACAGTTTTTCCGTTGGATTTTGTCAAGAACCCCGAGGTGAATAGCAGGGGCACCCGACCAGATGTGGCAGCAGTATTCAATACACGGGTGGATGGTAGATTTATATATGTGCAGGATGGACTTCCTGGCCTTGCACAGTAAACCGACCTTCTTAGCAGCGGATTTAGCAATGGACTTGATATAGTCATTACACTTGAGGTCCGCTGAGAGTGTTAGGCCAAGCAGGCGTAGTGTTTTACTCTCAGAGAGGCTAGCTTGTTCCATGCTAATGTGGGGTAGGAGCGATTGTCTATGATGGTTAATAGATATCTTAGATCTAAGTTCATATTGTTATTCTTCGGGGAGAAAACGAGACACATCTTTTCACAAAATCATCCTGTAGCTACAGAGAGACAGAAGACAAAGCCGTCTGCGTCATTTACTTTCATACTATTTTATACAACGTCATAGATAAAATGTTGAGGTTTATTGATTATGAATTTTTTTTTTTAATCATTTCACCCCGAGCAAGGCGGAAACGCCACTGATGAGCAGGGGGGTACATAAATGTAAAAAGATTAATTAGAAAAGAGTGAGGAGTACAACCTAGTTAGAAAGGAACAATAGAAAGCTGGTGCGATGACAGATACATAGGTGGAGAGAAAGGGAAGGTTATACAGGGGTGGAGAGAGAGCTAAAGTCCAGTGGTTAATAGATGAGTATTGACTTTGCATTTAAATTTCTGGAGGTTGTAGCTGTCAGGAAAGCAAGAATACGGGAGTGAGTTCCGCGTGCGAGAAGTGCGAGAGAAGAAGCTGCAGGAGTAGAATTGTCGTCTGCATTTGGCTAACCTGACTGTGAATGGGTGGGACCCAGTTGCCAGTCTGGTTGCACGAGTAAACACCTGTTGAGGAGGCATCAGTGACTTAAGTTCGTCTGAGCAGAAGCCATGAAAGTATTTATAGAACAGACAAAGGGAGGCCACATTTCGACGATGGGGAAGTGGCTGCAGTCGAGCCACCAGATCAGTACCTATCACATTACAGACTCTCCTTTGGAGCCTGTCAAGAACACTGAGGAGAACGGCAGGGGCACCTGACCATAAATGGCAGCAGTACTCCATGCACGGACGGATGGTTGACTTGTATATATGCAGGATGGATTCAGATGGAAAAAAACATCCTGGATCGACATAGTGACTCAACCTTCTTAGCAGTAGATTTTGCTATGGATTCAATATAGTGGTTCTATTTGAGGTCTGAGGACAGGGTAAGTCCGAGGAGGCGTAGTGTAGTACTCTCCGGGAGAATCGCTTGGTCCATGCTGATGGGAGGCAGGAGAGGTTGCCTGTAATGGTTGATAGACAACAGCTTGGTTAAAATAATTATTGGAATAGTTTCCGTCCTGATGAATCACCAGGTCAGAAAGATTCTTTTAAGGCTTGCAATTAAAAATGTTACTGAAATAATGTTGTATAGAATACAAATTTTCATTTCTATTTTTGTTTGACAACTCTCTCAGTAAACCTGTGTTTCCGCTAAGCATATTGGCAGTAAAGTATGATCTCTGGCAATTATCATGCAATCAGCACGCTTCGAGGTTTTTTTATTCAGCAGCCTGTGATGTCCATTGTGGTGCTGTGGAGTCACATACCTGGAAATACCCTTGGGAAAGGTATGAATCCGTCGCTTCTCTTTCCAGCTGTGGGTTAAATGGCAGGATTGGGTTCTAAAGTGTTTGCTGGCAACCAGTCTACCGCAGAACGTAATGGCAACCTCGGCCAAGCGTGTATCATGTATGGAATTTAACTTACTGATTCAGCAGCAAATAAACTTATCATAGCTATAATAATAATAATAATAATAATAATATATATATATATATATATATATATATATATATAAAGTGTGAGAAGCCGTGAACGTTTTCTTTAAAATATATATTTATTGTTTGGCATTCATACAAGTTATGGAGTATTAATTTGTCATGATTTGCGCTACACGTGTTTCGAGTCTAAAACTGACTCTCTTCAGGCGAACAAATTCGTTGTTTTACGTTTGGGTTTCTCTGAGTATCTGATCATTCTGTTTAGAGTTAATAGGAATATATGTATATATCCCTCTTGTCACACACAGGGGTTTGTATTATTTTTATGTCTTAATGTAACATACACAATAGTAGGTACATCAATATATATGTTGCCGTCATTTTTTGGATAACGGCAACATATATCCGTTGTGTATTTATTTGAACATATATATATATATAGTCTTATGAAATATTTTGTCGTCATTTTTGACAGCACTCATTATAGATAAGACGCCAAACATCTTTATTTGTACCTGAACATTTTAATTATATAAAAGGTTAATTTACCATTTACTAAGCGTCATCCTTTCTATTATAATAAAGACCGTTGTATAGTTATTTGCATATATGTGTGTGTGTGTGTGTGTGTGTGTGTGTGTGTCTGTGTGTGTGTGTGTGTGTGTGTAATCTTCTCAAATATTTTCTCATCATTTTTGACAGCAGGGGTACTGTCGTTATCGATAAGACGCCAAATATTTTTATTTAGTACCTGAACATTCTAGTTATATTAAAGGTTGATTTACTAAGCGTAGCTTAACTATGGCTACAGGCCGAGGTTAAGGAACACCCAACGAGTATCGAAATCACTACTCACTCATAATTTATTAAGCGAGACAAGCTCGGTAACTATTAAAGTCATATAGAAATGCTACTTGTTTCATAAAGTATACCTTTAACAAAATAAATTAAATTATTCAAATTAACGGTATAATTTTTTTCAAGACATGTACATGAAATAATAAAGAATAACCTTCTACTTCTTCTATATGCGCTGTTCTTTCAGGACGTAGGCGATCATGGCCGTCCACATCTCTCTATCCCTGATGGCTCTTGGCACGCCTTATTCTGTTACACCATATAACCCTCGTTCTATCATCCACCTGATTAGGTCCTTCAAATATGTTATCCGTTGCTTTCCCCTGTCTCTTGTTCCCTCTATCTGGCCTGTTAGTATCAGGTTCTCCAAGCCTTTCTTCCTCATTGCATGTCCAAGGAACTTTAGATGTCTGTTCCTGATGCTCAGTATTAATTTCCTTTTCTTTTCCATCCTTTCCAAAACCTCATCATTGCTCACATGCTCGATCCATGATATTTGCAGCATCCTTCTGTAGAACCGCATTTCAGTTGCTTCAAGTTTTTCCTTCATCTTTGTCCAACATTCACTGCCATATTGAAGAACCTACATCACATAGCAATCCAGTACTCTTTTCTTTGTTTCCAACGAAATTTGTTCTGTCTCTTAATACTTTACTCAACTTCTGGAATGCTTCCTTCGCCATGCCAATTCGCATTCGGATAATGAAAAAAAAATTATAAAATGATCTGGGCACTTTGACGTGGTTTAAGGATTAACAAACTTGTGTCACAAAATCAATTAAACTAAGTAGTGAGTTCCATCTTTAGCAAGTACTCCTTACTTTCGGCCTTGTACCACATTTATGACACATTTAAGTCACGCTTAATAAATCATAATTATGAAATGATCTTGTAATTTAAATTCCTAAAACAAATACTGGTAGAAACTTAGATGTGCAAATCAATCTGCAGTCAAAAAAGAGTTCTTGCAAACAGCAACAAGTAGTCGGGTATAGTTTATTGAAAGGAAACACAGTTCCAACAAAAGAAGTGTCAATTAAAACAAAAGAACAGATTAAAAAATACTCTTTCAAGAAGGCAATCTGCACTGGAGTGTGGCGAAAGATGTTGATTGTTGTTCGTCAGCTGTTTAAAATTTGGTGCAGACATAAAAGATGTGAGATGGTTAACAAAAAAAAAAAAAAAAAAATAGAAATAAAAAATGAAAAGATATTGGTAGACCAGGAAAGATATCAAAATGTGAGGGTAGAAAATTCAAAGCAATATAACTTGAAAATAAAATATGTACAACAACAGAAATGCGTCGAAACAAAACTCAATGTTTGCGACAAAAGTGTCAGAAATCGTCTAAATTAAAAATGGCATTTGCATAAAGAAAAGCCAGAAGAAAAAACGCCATTAGGACACAAACTAAAGAAAATGAGGTTAAAGAGAAACAATCATGGCGTGATGACGATTGGCTGAAAGTGATACTTTGTGATGAATCAATAATTTGCATTGACTAAGGCGATAATGATAACAATATTGTCTGGTTCAAATGAAAGATGACTCCCAGAAGAAAACAAGTAAATTTCCTACAAATCATTCATGATAAGGGTTTGTATGTAAATTAAAGAACTAGAACTAGGGTAGATGGTAATCGTTAATTCAACAATCAATACACACATGTACATTGAAATTCTGGATAATTTTCTCATTGCATTGATATCAAATCGACTTGGTGATGATGAAGTCATATATCTTGTGACGGCAAATTAAATAGATAAAAGCTTTTCTTCAGGAAATGCATATAAACCTAATGATATATCCAGTAAAAAATCCAGAACTAAATCCAATTGAAAATTTATGGTGGAGTTTTTTTTTAAGGAAATAGCCCATTAAAAGACTCTATTCGTTAAAGAAAATCTATTAACCACCATTCAGAGAAAATTAGAACCACTTTTATAAAGAATATTACTTTACATGAGAGAAATCCGTGCCTAAAAACATTAAGGCTGTCATTCTAATTTTTTGTCGATGGACTTTTTTCTATTATTCCATAATTATTTACATTGTTCGGACTGTTGTCCTCATCTTTATTGCCATGTTTACGTTATTTTGCCTGTTGTACGCTCCGGCCTTCTTCAGGTGCTAGGAATTTCGAACCGAACCCTTTTTTTCGTTCAATAGAGTATTCTCATTCCATGTTCGATGCCACTTCAGGTTGCCGTGTAGTTATCTCCCTTTAAATTAATTATCTAAGTTATTTGTTCACCACTGCAGTAGCCTGGTATTGAACACGTAACTCTTTGAGTCAAGCCACTTAAACTAACCCTAACCTTATATCTACTGGGCCATGTGTTCTTGAGGAAAAATCCATCAACAAAAATTTTCATCATGAAGGACTTGGGAAAATTTACTTGTTTTCTTTAGGGTGTCAGCGTTCATTTGACCCAGACAAAATTGTTATATTTTCTGTGTATAGCTTGGAAAAAAACTATAGCATTGATTTAAATAATTTAATCTAGTATAAGATATATTTTATAATCCCAGAATGTTAATCTATTAAATAAAAGTGCTTTACGTCTTATCAGTTATAAGAATAATTTATATAGTTTGAAATTTGTTATAAACTGAATATTAATTTGTAGCGGTATGCTGATAGTGTTATTAACTAAAAACAGTATTTAGCAATCATAAATAGAAACGTTTACTACAATTCTGTGACACTCAGTATTTTAAAAATAATCTCGGTTATTTTGTGTGTGTGTGTGTGTGTGTGTGTGTGTGTGTGTGTAAACGTGCGGACTTTTGCAAATACGGATGTCTATACATGACATTATCAGAAAATAAGAGCGGTAACTATAGTACATTTAAAGTCAAATAACTTAAAACCTATCGACTAAAAGATTAGATTATTTAGAACTAGCAGTATAGCCCGGCGTTGCTCGGGTGTAATGAAAGCTTTAAAACTAATCCATGGTCCTGGAGCTCAGACTCAGCCTAAAGAATATTGTGAAGTGAAGTGTGAAGTTTGGTGAGAATCGGATAAAAATTGTGGATTTGTATAAAGGACATACAGACGGATAAACAGACACACACGCAAACATCTTGCCTTATATATATATATATATAATCGATTGTCTGCACTATTGTAAGAACTGCAACCTTGAAACTTCTGAATATCGTTTCTTATGTCTTTGTCTATGAGGGTATCAAATTTCATTAAAATCGGACCACTCCTTCTATAACACGATTTTTGCGATTATCGATTTTCGATATTTATCGGGGGTACCTCGACACAAAACCTAGCTAAGAACACTCGCAGACGCTTATAGTACAACTGTGTAAATTTTCAAGAAAATCGGTTCAGCCGTTTCGGAGTCTATAGGTAACGGACACACACACACAGACACACACGCACATACAAAGTTCCATTTACAAATAAGTTTAGACATTTTCCCAAGTTTTAAATATTTTGGTACATTTAAAAATTATATACAAAAACGCTCACTTTATATTTGTCAAGTAATTTTTACAAATATGTCCCTCGCAGAAAAAATTTTAAACATAGGTCTATCGAGATAACTTGTTAACACCTCATGAAATTTTAAATCACCTCATATTCCTCTAATAATGCTTCAAAAATATATTTTACTTTTAAAAGAATTTTTTTACTACAGAGATAAACGTTGTGCTGACAGATTTGTAAATGTGGCTGAAATTAGTCATTTTTAGCAATTAAAAAATAATTCCAGTCAATTTGAATTCTTTTTTAAACACAGCAAAATATTTTGCTTATTGGAAATATTAAATGTGATCTATTCGCTTGAAATTAAAACTAAAATAAACGCTTCAAGAAAGATTTTTTTATTCTTTTAAATTCGTCTTAAACTGCTGGTAACTCTCTTCTTTGATGGTATCTATCTATCCACACACACGCACACACACACACACACACACACACACACACATATATGCATATATTTATTTATTTATTTATTTATTTATATATATGTAATTAACTTTTTTATTTAAAATTAATATAGTTTACATTGCTACACGGAAATTATATATATATATATATATATATATATATATATATATATATATATATATATATATATTAGAAAAGGAAATAGGGTTGTTCCAACGAGAGAAATTGGTATAGAATAAAAAGTCTGAGGGGCCGTGATACGTATATATGTATAATATTTTTAAACCACAATATATACACTTTAAATAAAACGTTCACGGCCTCTCACACTTTTTATTATATATATATATATATATATATATATATATATTCCGTGCTTACCGTGAAATATTAAATGTGATCTATTTGCTTGAAATTAAAACTAAAATAAACGCTTCAAGAAAGATTTTTTTATTCTTTTAAATTCGTCTTAAACTGCTGGTATCGCTCTTCTTTGGTGGTATCTATCTATCCGCACATACTCGCACACACACACACACACACACACACACACACATATTCTACACACATACATAGGCACTACACATATTCACTCACACGTAAAATAAAATTCATACTCGATAATGGCTACAAGTTTAGTCAAAACATTTGGACAATTTTTATATAATTTATTTTCTGAAAGAAAAATTACATAAAAAACTTAACCATATATAAGGTGGGAAAAGCGGGCTGAAAAACGATATGATGAAAAAAAAAAAAAAAACTAGAATGATTCGTTTTTCAACACAGTGTAGACGAGTCTTGCTGGTCTCGTCACGCAGGATCCAAAGGCGAAATGAAACCAGAAACATGTTAAAGAAGACAAAACAATAAAAAATGGCTGGCTAATCGGGCGGGAAAACAAATGGGAAAAGGGTTAAGATAATCCAAGAAGAGAACACAAGAAGCTAATAAAGATTTGAAAAATGAATTGGCGAGAGAAAATGAGCGGAAGAAGGCACGGGGGAAAAAGAGATTGGAAATATGGAGACGGTAAGAATTGAAACGGAATTCATGGGTCGGTGTCTTAACGAGCTACTAATGAGAAAACAAGACAGCGGCAAAAATATGTCCATTGTTTCAAGTCTTTTCCTCGCTAAAAGTCAGTTTTGTCAATCAAGTTTTGTTTTCTTCTTCTTCCTCTTCTTTTTCTTCCACTTCTTCGTTTTTTCTTCCTCTTCTTCTTCTTCTTCTTCCTCCTCTTCTTCATGTCTTCTTCTTCCTCCTGTTCTTTTCTTCTTCATCTTCTTGTCTTTTTCTTCTTCCAACTCTTCTTCTTTTCTTTTTCTTCTTCTTCCTCTTCTTCTTCTTCTTCTTCTTCCTCCTCTTCATCTTCCTTCTCTTCTTCCTCCTTTTCTTCTTCTTCCTCCTTCTCTACTTCCCCTTCCTCTTCTTCTTCTTCCTCCTCTTCTTCATGTGTTCTTATTCCTCCTGTTCTTTTCTTCTTCATCTTCTTGTCTTTTTCTTCTTCCAACTCTTCTTCTTTTCTTTTTCTTCTTCTTCCTCTTCTTCTTCTTCTTCTTCTTCCTCCTCTTCATCTTCCTTCTTCTTCTTCTTCCTTCCTTCTTCTTCCTTCCTTCCTCTCTTCCCCTTCCTTCTTCTTCTTCTTCCTTCCTTCTTCTTCTTATGTGTTCTTATTCCTCCTGTTCTTCTTCTTCTTCCTCCTCCTGTTCTTCTTCTTTCTCTTCTTTTTCTTTTTCTTCTTCCAACTCTTCTTCTTTTCTTTTTCTTCTTCTTCTTCTTCTTCTTCTTCTTCTTCTTCTTCTTCTTCCTCCTTCTTCATCTTCCTTCTCTTCTTCCTCCTTTTCTTCTTCTTCCTCCTTCTCTACTTTCCCTTCCTCTTCTTCTTCCTCCTTCTTTTCTTCTTCTTCCTCCTCTTCATCTTCCTTCTTCTTCTTCCTCCTTTTCTTCTTCTTCCTCCTTCTCTACTTCCCCTTCCTCTTCCTCTTCTTCCTCCTCTTCTTCATGTGTTCTTATTCCTCCTGTTCTTCTTCTTCTTCTTCCTCCTCCTGTTCTTCTTCTTTCTCTTCTTTTTCTTTTTCTTCTTCCTACTCTTCTTCTTGTCTTTTCTTCTTCCTCTTGTTCGCCTTCTTCTTCTTCTTCCTTCCTCCTTCTTCCTCTTCCTCTTCTACACCTAATACACTTTTTTCCATCTACTACTACAACTACTATTATTGCTTTACGTCTTCTACTTTTCATTCTTTTTCTATTCCTTTTTTCTTCTTTTATTTTCCTTCAACATTTCTACTACTTTTTCTTTATCTTCATCCATTCCTTCTATTTTCTGCTTCTTCCATAGCGATTTCTCTCCCCCACTTTTAATTCTACTTTCTTTATATTCTTGGATTTCTTCGTTCGCCTTTTCCTCTGTTTCTTTTCATTCGTCTTTTGTGGCACTTTTTTTTCTTTTAATTTTGTTTCTTTCGGTGTTTCTTTTTATACTCTTTTTTTTATCAGACTTTTTCTTCATATTCTCTTGTTTCTTCTGTAGTATTTTCTTTTCTTGTACTTTCTCTTCTTCTTCTTCCTCTCTTACTACTTGTACTACTTTTATTTCTTTATTTGCTTTTTTCTTCTACATCTTAAGATACTTTTCCCGTGACTTTCTTCGTTTTCTTCTTCTTCTTCTTCTTTTAATGATAATAATAATAATACATATATTTCTTCTACTTTTTCTAACCCATCTTAATTTTTTTGTGCCTTTGTCTTTTTTAATAATAATAATGATTATTATAATACTTACATTTGTTGTACTTTTTATTCTCCATTTTTAATTTTTTCTGTCTTTTTGCTTTTTTCCTTCTTCAGATAATAATAATAATAATAATAATAATAATAATGATAATAATGATAATAATAATAATAATATATGTTTATTTTACTTTTTCTTCTCCATCTTAAAATTCATTTTTCTGCATGTTTCTATGTACTTTACTTGTTAGCCTGACCCATTTTCCCTGGTCTTCGTATTACGTTGTCACTTTTGCTGAAATGAGCCAATCAGGGTGTGAAAGCGTAAATAGTCATCCGCAGATATGTCTGTTCCGCTGTATCACAGCTCATCAGTACGTTTAGACATCCGATTGTTTTTTACCCAGGATTGAAACCCGACCGAATTGGCGTCAGTCGGCGATTCTACCTCTCAGCTATGGGCGCTCGGTAGAAGGTGGCAGACTTTTTAGCGTCTGATATATCATGTATTCGCACACCAGTGGTGATAGCGCTCTAATTCATTCTTGAATAAACGATGCGTAGATGCTAGGGTAGCTACTGTTTTCTCAAAGACTACCATTCTTCGAGAGTGCTCAATCAGGGTGTGAGAGCGTAAATAGTCATCCGCAGAGAAGTGTGTCACTGGAAAAACATCAGAATCCTTTTTTGAAAGGGAAAATAAACAATATCAGGTGAGTTGAACTGTGGTGTGAATATGTGTAATAGTTTTTAGGGGCCATGGTTTTAGGCATATTCCATCTCTTGATTGCGGCGGGACTTTTTCAAAGCCCACATTCCTTTTATTTTGTATTTTATTTTTCAATCTGTTATTTATTCTTCCTTTCATTTTTCTTGAACGTCATCAATTTTTCGTCTCCTCTGGCTTCTTACATTTTTTATGGTTATTCTTTGACTTTTTCTTCTTTTTCTCTCCTTTCTTTTTCTTCTTCTTCTTCTTCTTCTTCTTCTTCTTCTTCCAAAAATTGCTTACGGCCCTATGATATTCATGTCAGTCAGTTAAGTGCCATACGTGATACACGCTTGGGCGATCATGCCTCGAAAGAGACGTGACTGACTGGGCAGAAGATTATCCCGCAGTAGGTTGCCATTGCTTTCTGCGGTAGACTGGTTGCCGACCAAGGCTATAGAACCCAATCTGTCCTGTTATTTGACCCATAACTGGAAGGAATATACGGATTAAAAAGGTAGATGTTATTTCAGATGTTAAAATAGGCAAGGCTAAATCAGATGTTAAAAGGTAGATGTTAATTCAGATGTTAAAATAGGCATGGCTAAATCAAACTTTAAATAATCCAGATGCTTTTTTATTTTTTGTTTTTGTCTGATCTTTTCATAAAATGAATATTTTTTTAGGTCTATTGTAAACATTTTGTTTTGGTTTTAAATACACTTTTTTTTTTCTTTTTACTTCTCACTTGAAATTATTTTCTGGAACGAAGCCTGAAGATTTTCTCTGTACATAAAACTCATGTAAAACTCTTAACAGATAATATTTCGGAATCAAAACAAAAGAAACTGAAAATTAAATCTTATGATTTATTTTAAAAATTAGTTCGCCATATTGATTTTAGACAAATAATAAGCCCAGTTCCAGAGCATTGTTATAGTCAGTTAAAGCGCCATACGTAATACATGCTTGGGCGATCATGTCTCTTTCGAGACATGACTAACTGGACAGAAGATTATTCCACAGTAGGTTGCCATTGATTTCTGCGGTAGACTGGTTGCCGACCAAGGCTATAGAACCCAATCTGTCTTGTTATTTGACCCATAACTGGAAGGAATAGACGGATTAATACCTTTCCCAAGGGTATTTGCGCGTAAGTGAATGCAATGAATTCGGCTGGAATTCGAACTCGGCTCCTCGATTTCTCGTTCCGAGCCGATATCCAATGCACCACAAACGTCACCGAAATTAATTAAGTCGAGCCTTGTCTGTATTTAGATGGGTGAATGCTTGGGAATACCAGGTGCTGTAAGCTTGGACGTGCTGGTGATGTAATGTATAACGGATCGGAATTTGAGATTGAAGAGCCGAGTTCCAATTCCTGTTGTTTTTATTATATTCTCTTAGGCGTAAATACCATTGAGAAAGGTATGGATCCACCTCTTTTCTCTCTAGCTATGAGTTAATTAGTAGGGCTTGTACGAGTAACTCATTATTATCTAAAATATTCTTGCAATTTAAAATATTTTTTAATTTTGATAAAAGTTGATAAACCGTAAAAAAACAAATCAATCTCCCTCTTTTACTTTTATTTCTTCCACTTCTTGATTCACTTCTTTTTCTTTTCCCTCTTCTTCTACTTCTCCTTATTCGTCTTCTTCTTTTCTGTTTTATTTGTTTATTTTTTTTCTTAGCTTTTGTGCATGTTTTCTACATATTTGTTCTGTCACCATAATTAATAATAAGCTCATCTTAGCAAAGCACAAAACAAAATTTGTTTATTTAATTTAAAATTAATATAATGTACATTGCGACACGGAAATTTCTGTGTTTCCAGATTTTTACCTCATCATCAGGCAATGTTAGCTCATTGGTGTGAAAATGATTTTCATTCGAATATAAGAAAACAATACGTTTGTTATTTACAGATGTGGGAAGACAGAAAGATGTATGTATGTGTTCAATTTAACTAATCAGAATAGAGATTCACTTTGAAAAAGTTTATATTTTGGGGGAATACATGATTTCTTCTTGCACTCTTAACAACAATCAAAGTCGATCAAAACCGCTGTCTAGACTCCATTTCTGTTTATGTATCCATTATTGTTACAAAATTATTCTCTTAGTTTTCTCTGTATCTCATCATTTTCTGAAACAAAAAAAAAGAAAGAAAGGAAGAAAACATTTTATATTTTTGATCTAACTTAAAGAGACCTTTGAGTGTAATTATACTGTTTTTATGATGCAGAATTCTTTTATTCTAACTTTTCTAAAACTCATACTTTGGAAACATAAATTTTAAAATATCTATTTATTTATTAAAAATTAAAGAATTTTTTTTTTAATTTTAAAAATCATTTTATTATTTTTATAAAGTCTATTATTATTTTATTCCAAGAGAATTCTTAATATCATAATACAATTTTTGTAAGTATCTATTTCGTTATTAAAATTTAAATATCAATTTATTTATTTTAATATCAATTTAATTATTATTATTTCATAATATGAAACACATTATTGGATATATGTAAGTGAGGAACATTTCGTTTTTATGAAAAATCTTTTTAACCATATTCTAAGGTGAACATTTTGCAAAGTTTACATATGATATTTATTTCATTACGTTTATTTAATAGATTTTTATTTCTGATTAGTTAAATTGAATACACACATAAATTTTTCTAACTTGCCACACCCATAAATAACAAACGTATTGTTTTTTATATTCAAATGAAAATCATTTTCACAACCATGAGCTAACATTGGCTGATGACGAATAAAATCTCAAAACAAAAAAATTTCCGTGTCGCAATGTAAATTATATTACTTTCAAATAAAAAAACAAATTTAATTATAATATATTCTACAATACTTGTTGTATTGAGCAATTAAAAAAAAAGAGTAAAATCCAGAGAACTCGTAATTGTAAAACTGTTGGTTCTTTTCACTCGGATTTAGATAGATAGATAGATAGATAGATAGATAGATAGATAGATAGATAGATAGATAGATAGATAGATAGATAGATAATGAACAGACTGAGATAGATAGATAGATAGATAGATAGATAGATAGATAGATAGATAGATATGAATAGATAGATAATGAACAGACTTAGATAGATAGATAGATAGATAGATAGATAATGAACAGACTTAGATAGATAGATAGATAGATAATGAACAGACTTAGATAGATAGATAGATAGATAGATAGATAGATAGATAATGAACAGACTTAGATAGATAGATAGATAGATAGATAGATAGATAGATAGATAGATAGATAGACTTAGATAGATAGACTTAGATAGATAGATAGATCGATAGATAGATAGATAGATAGATAGATAGATAGATAGATAGATAATGAACAGACTTAGATAGATAGATAGATAGATAGATAGATAGATAGATAGATAGATAATGAACAGACTTAGATAGATAGATAGATAGATAGATAGATAGATAGATAGATAGATAATGAACAAACTTAGATAGATAGATAGATAGATAGATAGATAGATAAGATAGAATAATGAACAGATTAAGATAGATAGATAGATAGATAGATAGATAGATAGATAGATAGATAGATAGATAGATAATGAACAGATTAAGATAGATAGATAGATAGATAGATAGATAGATAGATAGATAGATAGATAGATAGATATTATTGTCATAGTAATAGCATACTCCAACTCAAATGCTATCAAGTTTCGGTGCTCAATGCACCATCATCAGGCAGAGTGATTTTCACGCGTACATGGATACACACCGTGTCTTAGGTATTCTTTCTTCTCTTTCTCTTTCATTTTTTTTTTCATTTTTTTTTTTTTTGCTGCTTTACCTTTGTTGCCATTCCTTTTTTTCCTTTATTTTTTCTTTCTTTCTTTCTTTTTTTTTCCTTATTCTTTACTTTTTCTTTCTCTTTCTGTTTTTATTTGACGTCTTTCCTTTTCCCCTTTGTCTTTCACTGCGCATGCCTACTCTCACGGAAAGAAGTTGTCAAGAAAGAAGATGTATGTATATTTGTAATTAATATGAGAACTTCCGTATGATCCGACATTTGTGAGATCAGGGACGATTATCAGTCAATTGTTCGTCTTTTTTTTTTCTTCTTTTATTTATATATTTGGTTACTGGAGACACTGTGCAGGGTATGGATCACTTTCCGTTTCTTTTGTTTCTCTTGTTCTTTTGTTTTCATAAATATAAATTCAATTAAGAAACTTCGACTGTGGTCTTCAAGCTCGTTACCAAATCATTACGAATTCATAGAAGTTATATGATAATTAGTTATATACTTACATGATTAAAACTAGTTGAAATTTTTTAAAAAAAAATTAATTATTTAAACTCCATTTTCTTTTTTATTTGTATACTAGCAGTATAGCCCGGCGTTGCTCGGGTGTAATGAAAGCTTTAAAACCTATCCATAGTCCTGGAGTTCAGACTCTTTGGACGTTGGCACGAAAGACTAAAATGCAATAGTTGTTTCCAGTTAAAGCGAAACCGTAGACTCAAAGAAAAATGAATGAATGTAAGTCAAATTTTAATTTCCTGGTATCGAAATAACATTTTCTGCACTATTGTAAGAACTGCAACCTTGAAACTTCTGAATATCGTTTCTTATGTCTTTGTCTATGAGTATATCAAATTTGATTAAAATCGGACCACTCCTTCTATAACCCGATTTTTTCGATTATCGATTTTCTATATATATCGGGGGTACCTAGACACAAAATCTAGCTAAGAACACTCGCAGACGCTTATAGTACAACTGTGTAAATTTTCAATCGGTTCAGCCGTTTCAATCGGTTCAGCCGTTTCGGAGACTATAGGTAACGGACACACACACAGACACACACACACACAGACAAAGTTCCATTTATAAATAAGTTTAGATTTGTATATTTTGTTTCTTATCCAAGCTTCTAATCAAAATTCTAATGTTAAATAATATTTGAACATAAGAAGGCTTTTCACCATTTCATGTCCTTTCTTAATAAATTTAATTTTTATTTTTATCTCAGCTAAAACTTGCTCCGCCATTAATTTACTCAAGTTCACTTGTTGGATTGTATGTTACTTTCCTCTGTCCCTCTTGCCTTCAATCTGCCCTGTAAGTATTCGTTTTTCTGAGCCTTCTTTCCTCATTTTGTTACCTTTGAAATTTCAAATGTTTCTTCCTGATGTTAAGTATAATTGTTTTTCCTTTTTCCATTTTCTCTACATTTTCGCCGTTTCACGTTCGGTCAATGATATTCTCAGCATCCTTCTGTGGGACTAGATTTTTTGTTGCTTGAAGTTTCTCCTTCATCTGTGAGGACATTTTTCAGCATTCACTGTCATATAGGGTCAGTCAGTTAAGTGCCATACGTGATACACGCTTGGAGACATAAATGATTGGGCAGAAGATTTTCCAGCAGTACATATACTCGTTGGCAACCAAGGCTGTAGAACCAAATCTGTCCTGCTATTTAACTCATAGCTGGAGGAAAAAACTACGGATTAATGCCTTTAGTATTTGCGCATAAATGAATGTAACGAATTCGACTGGAATTCGAACTCGGATCTCCAATTCCGAATCGACATCCACCGCACCAATATTGAAGGATAGACATCACATAACAATCCAATACTCTCTTCTTTTTTCAAGCAAAATTTTCTTGTCTCTTAATACTTTACTCATCTTCTGGAATGCATCGTAGGCCATACCAATACACCTTCGGATCTCCGTATCGTACTTTCCGTCCTCTGTTACTCCCCAAGTATTTAAATTTCTGCACTTGTTTGATTTTAGTGTCTCTAACATGTAAGTGGCATTTTGGGCCCCTTTTTTACTGATTACCGTAGATCCTGTTTTCTTGTAGTTTATGTGTAATTCTTTCTTTGCGCTTTCTTGAACTCCTTCCTTATTCTTTCTTTCCTGACGGCTACAATCTGCAGGAATTCAAGTGCAAGGTCAATACTCATCTCTTAACCACTTGACCCTAGTTCTTTCCTCGCCACCCTGTATATCCTTTCCTTTCTCTCCACCTCTGCAATTGTCGTCCCCTCCCTTTTCTTGTTCCTTTCTAAATGGGTTGTCCTTCTCTTTACTCTCTTCTATTTAGTGCTTTTACTCATATGTAGCCCCCTGCACATCAGTGGTGTTACCGCCTTGTTCGGGGTGATATGATTAAAAGAAAAACTTCTTGTAGGAGGTTTCATCATTTCTTTCCTGTATCTGCTATCAGCACTGTGTCATCTGTGTATCTTAGGTTGTTCTGATTACGGCGGCCAATGACGATTCCTGGCAAGATCTCTCAGAACAGGTTTCTTTAATTCATGCGGGACTCGTGACCCTCTTCAGGGTTTTTTTTTATCCCTCAAGGGATATGATTTTCTTTCCGGCATTTTTGCAAACATAAAGCAATCTACCAAAAACGGGTCATTATTGTCGGCCGAGAAGAGACGAATAGACCCCACTCACATGCACACACACACACACACACACACGCCATTTTATGAAATTACAAACTAAAGTAGAAATTGATTTATTCTTCAGGTACGGTAATTTACGGAGAACCGAGTTCGAATTCCAACCGAATTCATTGCATTCACTTACGCGCAAATACCCTTGGGAAAGGTATTAATCCGTCTATTCCTTCCAGTTATGGGTCAAATAACAGGACAGATTGGGTTCTATAGCCTTGGTCGACAACCAGTCTACCGCAGAAAGCAATGACAACCTACTGCGGGATAATCTTCTGCCCAGTCAGTCACGTCTCTTTCGAGACATGATCGCCCAAGCGTTTATCACCTATGGTACTTAACTGACTGACGGCAATTTAGATATCACTTGCACTATCAAAAATCACGCTATGATGTACCGTTTTTGCGATATAGGATCATTATAATATCGATTGATAATACATACAAGTTTCATTCGTTCGAAGCCATACAAGGCTATTTAAAAATATGGCTCATATTTTTGGTTTTGTAGCAATTGATATTATGCTTTCAGGGTAGACACTATCACTGCTTTCATTCCAGTTTTAGATCATAATTTCTGTTTTGGAAAGGTTTACATTTCTTGGATGCTGATTCTTTTCGTTTAAATATGAATACCTATGTCATCAGCATAACCCAGGTCATACGTGGCTGTGAGTTTGACGTTGCGAATATCTTCTTTTATGTGCCGTGTCCCTTCAAGACATAGACGATCATGGCCCTCTACTTATTCCTGTCCCGTGCAGCTCTTACTAAGTTTGGTCTCTCTGTTATTTCTCCCAAATCCCATTCCGCCATCCACCCGTTTAGGCGCATCAACAATATCACACACTGCTTTCCGCTGTCCCTCTTTTCTTCTATCCTTGCTCTGAGTATCAAATTCTCCAAGCCAACCTCCCTCATTAGGTGTTACGTCGGGTAACAGAATTATGTGAAATAATACAAAACAACGTCATAGTATAAAAGTAGGTGTATTGATAGGAAAGAGAAGTATTTACAAGAGGCGAGGATTAGTAGAATACAGAACAAGGTAATTAGTATACAGTATCGCCGTAGAGACGTGATAGTGTTGGGACGCCCGCGCCTATTCGGCTATAATGGACTATTCCATTACTATGTTAAGTAATGGTGGCATCTGCGTAGGAGAGTGTGCCGAGCAGCCGATCGACAAGTCAGTCGTAGACTTCCGGTGACGACCCGGAAGTACCCATTGCTCATACTACGTCTTATCACGGTTGAGACGATTAACCTTTATTCTTGTATTGGATACTAATAACCTTTGTAAATACTATTTTCACGGAATACAAAAATTAACCTATTCCTGTTGTTGAGTTATTTATTCTTACTCACGACATAACAGATAGATTGACTAGTAGAACACTTCCGGTGCAATACCGGAAATACCCGACTGACTTGCTCACTCGACTTCCTTACTCGACTTCATTCCTCGAGGTATAATCACTACAATTTTATACAAGTATTCGAATAGTCCATTTCCGTGGAAAGGCGGAGAGCGCCCCAACATTAGGTATACCAGAAATTTCAATTACCTCTTCTTGAAGTTAATTTTATTTTTGTTTTTATTCCCTCCAAGACCCCATCGTTACTCACCTGTTCCGTCCATAATATACTTAGCATCCTTCTGTAGAACAAGATTTTTGTTGCTTCTTGGTTTTTTCGACTTGGAGGAGATTGTCCAGCATTCGCTGTCATACAGGAGAACATGAACATTTCATTGCTCTTTTCTTTGTTTCTGACAAAATTATCCTGCAACTTATAATTGCTTAGCTTTTGGAATGCGTTCCTATTTGAGTTCCTCTTTTTGTTGATAACCATGAATTCAGTCTTCTTGTAGTTTAGGTTGAGTCCTTTCTTCTCGATTTCCTACGCTACATTCTGTAAGAAATTTTATAATTTCCTTTCCGTCGCTGCTATCAGAATTATGTCATTTCTATATCTTATATCGTTAATATTGTGGCCGCCAATGATTCATCCTGGCTAAATGTCTAGTTCTCTCAGAATTTTCTTGCTGTACAGGTTCAATAAATCCGGTGAGAAGACACATCCTTGTCTTACACATCTTTCTATTTTGTATATCTAGTGAACTAATTTCCTTTCCAGGATGCGCGTTGTGTTGCAGTAGATATCGACTCGGGACGACAAATCGGGGTCCTGAGTTTGAATTCCAGTTAAATTTCTTGCATTCACTTACGCACAAATACTCCTGGGAAACGTATTAATCCGTCTCTTTCCTCCAGTTATCGGTTAAATAATAGGACAGATTTGGGTTCTATAGCATTGGCTGGCAACCAGTCTACCGCAGAAAGCAATGGCAACCTACTGCGGGATAATCTTTTGCCTAGTCAGTCATGTCTCTTTCGAGACATGATCGCCCAAATCGTGTATCAGGTATGGCACTTAACTGACTGACTGAATTTCTCTCCGGAATATGTCAACGTTGCTGAGTAGCTCTAACTAATCTATCATGTTCCTTGTTCCGGTGTCGTTGACGAACCCTCACTGTTCTTCTCCTATCTCTTGCCTGATTTTGCTGCGTAATTCGGATTATGCTTTTTTATATGGCCCATTAAGTTGATTGTTCGGTGGAGTTCACATTCGTTTCTGTCTGGTTTCTTAGGAAGTACTCTGAAAATAGATGTGCTCATGTTTTCCAGTATATCACCACTGTTATACATTTCATCTTTTACAGTGTAACCCTGATATAAGAGAGTTGTCGCGACCGGATAAATATTCTCTTATATCCGGGTTTGTTCTATTTTATTTACATTACCACAGACTCTAATTTGGGAACAGATATAATCTATCTTATATTCGAGTTTCTTTTATATCCGGGTCTCTTATATCAGGTTATACTGTATTATCTGTGATATTGTCTTTGCTAAAATTGTCTAAGGTGTCAGTATCTCTATTACAATTTCGTTCGCACCTGCCGCTTTGTTTCTTTTCAATTTGGCCATTGCAATTTCCACTTCGGTTTTTAATATTACGGCCGGTCGATAATTCTGCGTATTGCCATTTGTTCTCTTTCATTGGAAAAGAGAAATCCGATGTATTCGTTTCATTGCTGAAGTATTTCTTTCTCTAATAGGAGCGTTCCGTCCTTGGATTTTATGCATTCTGTTGATGAGCATGTCTTTTGTCCTGTTCTTTTGTTTCTTACGAATATTAATTATATCTGTGATACTCAGTCTCTCTATGCAAATTTTTCGTTGAGACATTGTTCTTTAGTCTGTTTGCATTTGTTCCTTATTTCTTTGTGTAATTTTTTTGTATTCCGTTCCATGTCTCAGCATTGTTTTCTGTCTCCTTCGCATCATGTCGAAAATCCCATTCGTTTTTCTTTCTACGTCCATTTTCCTTTCGAATAATATCGTTTGCTGATGTCAATAAGGCTTCTCCATTTTCAATCTGTTCATACATTTTTCGTTCAGATTTAGATCGTTCAGGAGTCTGTTGCATAGCAATTTGGGTGCTGCCTTAGGCTTCTTCAATTTCCATAATTTCAATATTAGTTTACATATAATATGGCGGCAGTCGCTTCCGCAGTCGGTATTGGATGGATTTTTTAGGAGACAACTGCATTCCCGAACCTCTTTTTGATAGTTATTTAGTCAATCTGGTTTTTAGTTTCTTCGCCTGTGCTTCTCTATGTCCATAATCGTCTTGAATGTTCTTGGCTCGTAATTCGCCGTGCAACATTGGATCCATTTATCTCCGCATTTGTTACGGGTTCCTTGTTTAAATTTGCAAGCTATTTTCCCTTCCCCCCCTCGTTGCCTACTTTGGCATTCAAGTCTTCCATGATAATTATAATTTCTTGTGATTTACACTGAACTTTGGCGTTATCTAGCATGGAATATAAAGATTTTACTTCTTCTGTACTTTGTGTTTTCAGTGTATACACGATTATAATAAATATGTTGAAGGGTTTTCCTTTCAATTTAACTATATGAATTCTTTTAGATGTTATTTCTTGGAATTGTTTCATGACATCATTAAACTCCTTACCAGAACGAAAAAGAAACTGCGTTGTGAGGAGTTGACGAAAGATGAAAGCCTAGTATATAAAAATATATAAAAGTATAGCCTAGTATATAAAAATATATAAAAAGAAAAATATAGACTAAAAAGAAAAAGAAAAGAAAATATATAAAAATAAAAAAAATAAAAAATAAAAAATAAAATAAAATAAAAATAAAATGAAATATATAAAAATAAAAATATAGTCTAAAAATAAAAAATAAAAAAATAAAAATATAGCCTAGTATATAAAAATATATAAAAATAAAAAAAAGCCTAGTTTATAAAAATATATAAAAATATCCCGTATACCCTGCACAAGGCAGAGTCGGGCACCTGTCTTTTTTCCCCCCAGACGAGACTCTGTTCTCCGGCTGAGCCTCGTCTGGTTCCCTCTCCGCCCGGAGGCAGAGAGTTCGAGTAGAATTCTGAATTTGAACTTTCTTTGAATTCTCTATTTAAGGTGTCTTGCTTAGTTCATTTGTTCCCGTTACCGTTGTTTTATTTTACCACTTGCGCTAATCATTCTTTCATATTTAGGATATACTAGCAGTATAGCCCGGCGTTGCTCGGGTGTAATGAAAGCTTTAAAACTAATCCATGGTCCTGGAGCTCAGACTCAGCCTAAAGAATATTTCTGTGAAGTTTGGTGAAAATCGGATAAAAATTGTGGATTTGTATAAAAGACATACAGACAGATAAACAGACACACACACAAACATCTTGCCTTTTATATATATATATAATCAATTTTCAGCACTATTGTAAGAACTGCAATCTTGAAACTTCTGAATATCGTTTCTTATGTCTTTGTCTATGAGTGTATCAAATTTGATTAAAATCGGACCACTCCTTCTATAACCCGATTTTTGCGATATCGATTTTCGATATTTATCGGCGGTACCTCAACACAAAACCTAACTAAGAACACTGGCAGACGCTTATAGTACAACTGTGTAAATTTTCAAGAAAATCGGTTCAGCCGTTTCAGAGTCTATAGGCAACGGACACACACACACACACACACACACACACACACACACACACACACACACAGAGAAACACACACACACACACACACACACACACAGAGGCAAAGTTCCATTTATAAGTTTAGATCTGTTTTGTTTTTTAATCACAGCAAAGAAAAAATTACACCAATGTGTTTTTAATTAATCGTTGTCCTTGTTATTATCTGCACCGCAGCAGAAAAGGTATTTTTTTCCTACTCCGTATAAGTTTCGACTCCTCGTCGCCATTTATTATAAATCGCTACTAACGTTTATAATATTACGCCTCGACTGACTCCAACGGTACTCTAACGAACGCTCTACCAGAACTCGAAATTCTGACACTGGACTCATTTGTGCTACCAGGTGTATCACGTTTTATCTACAACAACTGCAAAACGCATTTTTTCCACATAGACCCCACCACTGGCTATGTATTCTTGCCAACGATGCATGCGAAATTGCATACTGCACTGTTAGAATATCTGGTCTACTAGTGGGAGCCCACCTTTTCACAATAATGATGACGACTTCGTTATCATTAAATGTCGTCTGCAGCCCAAACAAATGAAAATCGAAAAGGAGTGCGTGTGATAGGACGTAATGTCACATCGTAACGAGTCCCGTAAGCTATTAGGGCCTTAGGAGCACCACATATAGTGCAGCTATAACAGCAGAGGTACGCCTAGGGCAAAAAAGACGAACAAAGCCTATCCATCTTCAGACTGGTTTTGAATTCATAATTTTTCTTCTCCTTTGTTTTATTCAAAGTAAGAGATATTTAACCCATATTTTTGGTAGGGAGAGATGGATTCATACCTTTCCCAAGGGTAGATGTGCTAAAGTGAACGTAACAAACTTGGTCAGAATTCGAAACCTGATCGCAGATTTCTTTCTCCGATTAACTAACAGTTGTTCCACCTGTAGGTATTGTAGAGGCGCAATGCAGCTAAACTGGTTTCGAGTTTCGCATTATTATGTTGCGAACAAAAGATTGCTTTCTTCTCTGGCTGAAATTGGGAAATTTTAGTCCTCGTCTTATCGTCGCCATGTAACGGTCAGAGTTAAATGTTTGTCTGATCAGGTGGCTCACGAATTTCCCCTCCCAAAAGACAGCGCTCATTTCTTTGCCCACTGACGCCTGAGTTTAGCATGTTTTTCTCCTATTGGTAGTTCGTCGCGGACGGACGTAATGACATAGTTAGCATTAACTTCGAAGCCAGCCGTGTAATCCATTTGTATAAAGCCGCTGTGCCAAAGCGTCATTTCATTCATTCCACTATCAGTTAAGTGCCATACGTAATACACGCTTGGGCGATCATGTCTCGAAAGAGACATGACTGACTGGGCAGAAACTTTTCTCGCAGTAGGTTGCTATTACATTCTGCGGTAGACTGGTTGCCGACCAAAGATATAGAATACAATCTGTTCTGCTATTTAACCTATAGCTGGAGGGAGAAGCGTGGGATTTATACCTTTCCCAAGGGTATTTACGCTTATGTGAATGCGACGAATTCTCCGATTGCCACACCTCGTCGTATCGAAGTTAGAACTTTTCAAGGAATTTATACCGGTGATACATTTCTCGATATATTATTTGAATATTGTTAATCAAATCAAATAACTAATTCAAACATACACACACACACGCACGCGCGCGCGCATAAAAATAAAATATTACATATACTAACCACTAAAATATTACAAATACTAACCAATAAAGACTTCTTTAAGAAGTGAAAAGGTCGAATTGTTTTTCTATCACTACATGAAGTTAGTGTTTAGTAATATTTTAAATCTTAACCAGATGAACACTTTCGATTTTTTTAAATTGTACATTGAGCAATTTTTAGTATAACCTTTTCACGAACAGGGTAAACCTTGTCTGTAAAAGAAGTGATTTATATTCTTCATTTGTAAACGAGTTATTACGCGACCTAGGTTTCTACCATGTGGTGTCTTCAGGCGATTTGCAATAAATGATTTTTACCCTATTTTTTTAAGAACGCTCAAGTAACGAGAATATTTTGAACGCTCACGTAACGGGATTTTTGAACGCGCAATTTTTAAAATTATAACGCTTGCATCCACGATGGTATGAATCTAATTTTGTTTGGGAATAACATATTCACAAACAAAAATGAATTACTGAATGAAAGAACAGAAAGTATGACTAAGTGTAACCATACCATAAAATACCTATTAGGTTCATACAATTTAATTTAAATTAATTATCTATTTGTTATGACCGAAGGGCCATAGAAAGAAAAGACGGACTCGGATATACGGTTGAATAGTATATTCTCGGGAAACATAGTACAAAGTTAAACGTGGACTGGAGAGTACTTTCTCTCGCAGCCGTCCTGACTCACTCATTCACTCACTCTGTGGCTACTACTCAGTGACTATATTCACTAGCCTTCCCACGCAAGGCCGGATGTGACACATGGTCATTTTAATGTGGGTATTCCCGGCCATATAGCCGGGCCAAAAATATGTCTGTCTATTTTTACCGAGTCGTGGTTCTACCCTCCGGCGGAACCACGACTGGGTTTGTGCTCTCTGCTCGGAAGCAGAGAGCGCCCTCTACTGAAGGCAGAGTGCTGACAGTGTCAACAGTAGCAGAGGCAAGTCTACTACGCAGTGACTTTTTGCTTAGAGTTGATCGCCATATTATAAAGGTGTGAACGAGTTCATTTGCAGGTAGATCCCCAAAGTACTATTACACAAATTTAAAACTTTTTACCCTCATCATCAAAAATAATTCTCAAGTTCTGCAAGATCTAAACTACAGGGAACCAATATTATTTACAAATTTATATGTCTTTTAAAGAACTGTGTTCTTGATCATTTTAAATTCGTAAATAATTATATGGGATATTTTTTTTTAATCATATCACCCCGAGCAAGGCGGTAACGCCACTGATGTGCAGGGGGCTACGTAAGAGTGAAAAGATTAGAAAAGAGGAAGTCGGAAACCACATCCTAAACAGGGAACAAGGGATGAGCCTCTACACCTGTTCAATAGACGTAGGTGGAGTGTGAACCGGGCGATAGTTTAGTCTATCTACTCCAATTGAGAAAAAAAAAAGAAAAGAAAAGAGTGAAAAAGATTGGAAAAGAAAGCCAGAAACCACATCCTAAACAGGGAACAAGGGATGAGCCTCTACACCTGTTCGGTAGATATGGGTGGAGTGTGAACCGGGCGATAGTTTAGTCTATCTACTCCAATTGAAAAAAAAACTGAAGAAAAAAAAGAAAAGTGAAAAGATTGGAAAAGAGAAAGCCGGAAACCACATACTAAACAGGGAACAAGGGATGAGTGTCTACACCTGTTCAATTGACGTGGGTGGAGTGTGAACCGGGCGATAGTTTAGTCTATCTACTCCAATTGAAAAAAAAAAGAGAAAAGTGAAAAGATGGGAAAAGAGGAAGCTGAAAATCACATCCTACCACGGCTCCTAAAACTACGAGTCGTTTAACTAGACGACTTACGTTACAGCTCTCTGACCCTAGCTCAATTAGATCTCATTTGAATTCACATGGAGACCTACGAAACTCTATCCGTAACATACTTATTGATAATAAAAATATAACAGCAACATCCACATGTAAAAAAAGCTAAAAATAATGTAAGCATTATTAATAAACAAGGTGCTCACTGTTTTCGGAAAATAAGACATAACTATGACTTTCTCTCTCTCTCTCTCTCTCTCTCTCTCTGACTCTCTCTCTCTCTCTCTCTCTCTCTGACTCTCTCTCTCTCTCTCTCTCTCTCTCTCTCGAATTACAGTTGAATTTTTTTGCATTCACGTACGCGCAAATATCCTTGAAAAGGGTAAATCCGTTTCTTCTCTCCAGCTATGGATTAAAAACAGGACAGATTGGGTTCTATAGCCTTGGTTGGCAACCAGTCTACCGCAGAAAGTAATGGCAACCTACTGCGGGAAAATCTTATGGCCAGTTAGTAATGTCTCTTACGAGGTACGATCTCCCAAGCGTGTATCACATATGGCACTTAACTGACTAATATTATTCAAATACGATCATACATTAAAAAATAATAATGTTTCAACAAATATATATATATATAATATTAGTCAGTTAAGTGCCATATGTGATACACGCTTATATATATATATATATATATATATATATATTTGTTGAAACATTATTTTTTAATGTATGATCGTATTTGAATAATATTAGTCAGTTAAGTGCCATATGTGATACACGCTTGGGAGATCGTATCTCGTAAGAGACATTACTGACTGGGCATAAGATATATATATATGTGTGTGTGTGTGTGTGTGTGTGTGTGTGTGTGTGTGTGTGTGTGTGTTATATGTGTGGGCATAAGATATATATATATATATATGTGTGTGTGTTATATATATATATATATATATATATATATATATATAAACTTGTCAATGATTTTATGTGCTGGTACGGTGAGGTAATGGATGGCGGCTTAGATTGAGCCGCGTCTGAATTCCAGTCTAATTCATAACATTCATTTACAAACAGATACCTTTTGGAAAGGTATGAATGCATCTCTGACAACCCATTCTCCAGCTGTGGATAAATAGCAAGACAGTTTCGTCTTTATGGTAACCGGTCAAGGAGAATGAAAATCTCTACATTCAAAACCAGATTACTGTCGTTTGGAAATCTTGCCTCACACTAAATACGCCACTTGTATATATTCGACTCTTCCAAAATACGTGGTTCCTTCTACACAAACCTTCACCTTGATGATCAAATTATATGTGCGAGTAGTCTAGGTGTTCGATTCTAAGAACTGAGTCTTAGAAATGAAGTTGTGGACAATCGTTTTACTCCTGACAAGCATCCTAATTAGAGTGGAGTTTCTAGAAGGAATCGAACTTATGAAAAACTGCCAGTGTGTCTAACGAATACATGTAAAGGTAAACATGGTAACATTTTTGTTTATGCATGCTTGTTTGAATTAGAGAAAGAGAGAGAGAGAGAGAGAGAAAGAGAAAGAGAAAGAGAGGATATAATAATTGAACAAAAATAATCAAAATCCGTTTCATATATGAAATTGTGTTTTTTTTAATAATTCATTTCGCTGAACGAAACAAAAAATTAATTTTGTTGTTTTGACAACCGATCAGAAACTACAGATTATTTTAATATCGAACCCCTAAAAATGATTTTTAATAAAAATCTGATTTCTTTAATTGTGTTTGCCCAGCGTTTTATATTAAAAACAACAGAGGCGATTTGAAACAAAACTGGCTTCCTGTTGGTTATTTTCTGCCATAAACAATTTACAAACATAAAAATGGCTGAAACAGTGTAAACAACTTCACTCCAAGTTTAAACTCTGATAATGACTTCTTCTATGTGACGAGGACGTCGGCGATCACGACCTTCCACATTTTCCTATCCCGTGTAGCTTTTAACACCCTTTCTCTTGTTACCACTCCCAATCCCTGCTGTGTCATTTATCTGCTCAAACCCATCAAATAATAATAATAATAATAATAATAATAATAATAATATCACACATCACCGGTTACAGAAATAGAAGATATCACCATTCTATGGGATTACACCATCAACATAGACAGAAAAATTGAAGCAAATAAGCCGAACATTATTGTCAAAAAACAAACAAGAAATTTGTCTACTAATTGATACGGCTTGTTCAGTAGAATGTAACATAACAACCAAGAAATTTGAAAACTTTCAAAATATAAAGACCTGGAAATTAAAATAGAAAAATGTGGAAATTAAAAACAAGAATAGTACCAGTGATAGTAGGTGCACTTGGAATGATAACAAATGAAACAAAACAACACATTGAAAAAATCCCTGGAAACTACAGCTTAAGAGAGATACAAAAGATTGTCTTGTTAAGTACAGCCCACACACTACGGTGAACTTTGTCTATGTAACGCTAGGGATGTTACGGGAGATAGAAAAAACATGAAATGGAGCCATAACAACACACCACGACCTGCCTTAGGTCTTTCCGCAGACTTGGTACGTTGTGTGATCATGGAAGAAATCGAATTAAGATGAAAATGACATAATAATAATAGTCACGTGAAGAGTGCGATTTAAGAAGAATATATAAAAAAGACAAAACAAAATGTTTGACAATGTTAAACAATATTTTAACAGAATGTCTATTTTCTTCAAGTTATATTAAAACAGCTTTTTTTTTTTGTATAAAAATATACACAAAATTATATACCGTTGTACAAACATAGCTTGTCTTTTAATGAAAAAAAATAATTGCAACATTGTTAATGAACGCGAATAAAACTCTAGTGTGAAGGTGTGCAGAAAAAAAAAACTTGTTTAATAGCGTGGTGATCTTAAGCTTCTTCGTTAGTTGATTAGTTACTAAGAGAAATTAATCAAACAGCTTAATATACATCTTATGGTACTCTCCTGTTCATTCTCACGGACTGGGAAGTTAGTAATTTGCATACATAACCATCCTCGTGCATTTTAAGGGTTGTTAGTGAAGTGCCATACGTGATACACGCTTTGGTGATCATATCTTAAAAGAGACATAACTGACTGGACAGAAGATTATCCCGCAGTAGATTGCCATTACTTTCTGCTGTAGACTGGTTGCCCACCAAGGCTATAGAACACAATCTGTCCTATTATTTAACCCATAACTGGAGGGAGGAGACGGATTAATACCTTTCCCAAGGATATTTGCGCGTAAGTGAATGCAAGGAATTTCAACTGAAATCCGAAATCGGTTCCCCGATTTCTCGTTCCAAGCCGATATCCACTACACCACAATGCACATCCGGGTTGACAGGTCAATAAATTTTTAAAAATTTTCAGAATATGCACTTTAAGATATTTGCCTAAATTACAGCCATTTGTAATTAAATGTTCTGCAAGTTTCATTGATGTCACATTGTTTTGTCTGACATCATCTGTTTTCATTGAATTTTTTATTTAATTGGCAAAAAGACTGTTTTTCTTTTCTTCATATTCTCTTAAATCGCGATCTTGGAAGTGTTACGTCAGCCATTTTGTTTAATAATAATAATAATAATAATAATAATAATAATAATAAGAGATATGGAAGCAAAATCAGTTAGAAATATACCGGTTAACAAATATGGCAAAATATATAAATATAAGCACCTTGAAAAAAAAAAGTGTAACCGTAAAATCAATGTCATGCTTATAATAATCGGAACACTGGGTACAATCCCAAAAGTTAAAGGACATTAAAATTACTGGCATCTCTTGTTTACAACAGATACAAAATATGGCACTGTGTTTAACAGCTCATCTAATCACGAGATTATTATCAATGTAAGGAATATCATTTAACATCAGAATTTGTGCAAATTTATTTCCTACATTGTCTTACAATAGATTTCTATTACATACACTTTCTTTCCGGGTCCCAACCAGGTCAAAAATGGCTTCATGATATTTTCTATTGATATTTTCGTTAAAAAAAAAAAAGAAACAAACCTAAGTTCACATATATTTTATATAGAAAGATCTTTGCAATATGCAGACTGTACTTGTGAGCACAATTTTTTGTATTTCTTTAAGGTATGAGGTATCAGGAATCCCTTCAATGACTCCTTCGGAACATTTTCCAATCAATCTGAGGGCTAGAACAACAACTGAAACTATTGATGTCCTTAGTGTCACAGTTTTTGAGATTTCCATTTTATAATTTTTGGTTGGTTGTTTTGTTTTTATGGCATATCAACACCTCGGCGGGTCATTTATTGCCAACTAAACTTGATTTATCTATTGCTGGTAATACCTTTTTCTTTCAACAATTTATTGTTTTTATATAAGTTTTGTCTAGTAATACTTTTTTCTTTTCGAGTATCAAGATTCATTGGGATTTGTTTTTAAGGGCAGGGTCCCCAAGTTCTATCCTGTTATTTAACCCATAATTGGAGGGAAGGGACAGATTAATACCTTTCCCAAGGGTACCAGTGCTTAAGTGGATGCAGGGTATTCAACTGGAATTCGAACTCGGCTCACCGATTTCTCTTTCCGAGCCGATATCCACTGCACCACAACGCACATCCGTCACTAACCGCTTACAGCACCTGGTATTCCCAAGTGGTCACACATCTAAGTACTGACCAGGCTCAACGTTGCTTAACTTCGGTGATCGAGCGAGAACCGGTGTATTGAACGTGATATGGCCGTAAACCTCCATTTTATAATCTTTGAATTTCGGTAGTTTTTTAAAAGGTTTTGTAAGAAACATTGCAATCTGCAGAGACTGCCAGATCAATAAGAAAACACATTTGTTTTCGTGGTCTTTGATTGGTCTTTGACTAATTATTGATTATCTTTGATTGTTCTAAGTGTATTGTATATTCGTAGAAAATTGTTACAGGACCTATAACCTGATTTTGCTGTTTCCTTTCCGTAAAAATAGCATATTTTCCAGTGCAGATATTGGCCCACTCCAGCATACCAAGTTTATATTTAGTTGATGTTTACACTGTGTAACCTGAAATATGGTCAATTGTTTCTGGATACACTCCCGATCAAAAATTTAAGACCACTTAAAAATCTTTAAAAAGAATTTTTTTTTACGGATAGATTTTAAACTTCTCCCACTTAAGGTTACCAATACTACAATCTAAATGGTTATGGAAACAAAAAGCTACATTCCAAACATTTTATTTAGAAATTTACATTTTTATAAAATGAGGCGATTTACACATGATCAGAATTATAAGACCAGGGGTATAAATTGTTAGATCTATGGTAATTCTGATGTTTTTAGATCAGTTAGAGATTAGCAATCATTGCGTAAAGGTGTTACCATGCCTAAAGCAAGCAAACTTACCAAAGTTGCGCGTTCTCGAATTCTAGAATTCCATAAGCAAGGTTTTTTACAGCGGGCGATCGCAGCTAAGGTAAATCGCAGTAAAACTGTGATTTGCAACTTTCTAAAGAACAGTGAGAATTATGGAAAAGGAAAATCCTCTGGTAGGCCCCAAAAAATTTCTCCTGCATTGAGTAGGAGAATAAGACGGGTTGTTATGAAAGACGAGGGACTTTCTTCTAGTCAAATTTAGGCAGTCACAGAAGTTGATTGCAGTCCCGTAAACAATCAGACGACACTTACGACAAAAAGGCATGGTAAATAAAAAGCGTAAACAAATTCCTCGGCTGCTTCCACGTCACAAGGTGCACGCTTAAAATTTGGTCGTAAATACCAAACATGGGACGTTGAGAAGTGGAAGAAAGTCCTGTTTTCTGATGAGACAAAATTCAATCTAGATGGTCCTGATGGCTTCCAACAATATTGGCATAACAAAAACATGCCTCCTGAAATTTTCTCCACACGTCATAGTGGTAGAGAGTCCCTAATGGTATGGGGTGCCTTTTCTTACAGAGGGGCGATGGAGCTCCAGGTGGTGCAGTGTTGTCAAACAGCAGCTGGTTATGTTAGCATGCTACAAAAAGCATCATTGATGATGGAGGGTCATCGTTTGTGTGTGGATGGATGGTTATTCCAACAGAATAATGATGCAATCCATGCTGCAAGACGGACCTTGACCTTTCTACAAGAAAATGGGGTCCATCTCTTGGGACATCCTGCATACTCACCAGACTTGAACCCAATTGAAAATGTTTGAGGATGGATGACAAGAGATGTTTATCGAAATGGCAAACAATATTCAACAAAAAATGAACTTCGTGAAGCCATCTTCAGAAGCTAGAGCAACATCCTCTGCACCTTAATGGAAACGCTTATTTCTAGCATGCTCGACAGAATATTTGAAGTCATCAAAAGCAGTGGAGGTAGAACACATTATTAAATTTGGTTGTTGAATGTTTTCATACACTTTTCATACACTTTTTGTACAATTTCATAGAATTTTTGTCTCTGGTCTTATAATTTTGATCAAGTGCAAATCGCCTCATTTTATAAAAATGTAAATTTCTAAATAAAATGTTTGGAATGTAGCTTTTTGTTTCCATAACCTTTTAGATTGTAGTATTGGTAAACATAAGTGGGAGGAGTTTAAAATCTATCCGTAAAAAAAAATTTCTTTTTAAAGATTTTTAAGTGGTCTTAAATTTTTGATCGGGAGTGTACATACATATACATGACGCTGAAAAAGCCTTAAGTGAAAAAAAGAATCTAAAGTCGCTTGACCTGTGCTTTAAAACAATTTATAGAAGTAACTATGCAACGAATTCACGTACATATATATATATATATATATATATATATATATATATATATATATATATATATATATATATGGTCAATTGTTTCTGGATATTTATTACAGAATCTGCATCACGAGTTAGCGCAGCTTTTTAGTGTTTTTAGTGTTTCCTTGCTAATTTCTAGTGAGCAAGCATTGGTCCTATGCAGCTGGAATAAAACCTTTAGTTTCAGCTTTTTACAGTGCACTTTATAACCACTGATGGATACCGTGTTTGTCTAAATCAGCTTGTTTGGTATAGGCAGAGTATTGACTATGAAGAGGCTTACCTTGCCATCGTTTTTGCATTTGGTACAGTACATTTTGTTTTGCAATTAATTACAATAATTTACAATTTTCCATTATTATTATTATGTCGTCATTTGTCATCATATTTCGATTTCTGCTATTGTCGCACTACCTAGCCAGTTTGCGGGAAGACCTAAGGCAGATCATGGTTTGTTGCTATGGCTCCGTTTCATGTTTTTTCTATCTCTCCTATCATCCCTAGCGTTACATAGACAAAGTTCTCCTTAGTGTGTGGGCTGTACTTAACAAGACAATTTTTTGTATATCTCTTAAACTGAGGTTTCCAGAGATTCTTTCAATGTGTTGTTTTGTTCCATATTTTATCATTCCAACTGCACCTACTATCACTGGCACTATTCTTGTTTTCAATTTCCTCATTTTTTCTATTTCAATTTCCAGGTCATTTTATTTTGACACTTTTTCCAATTCCTTGATTGCTATGTTACGATCCGCTGGACAAGCCATATCAATTAATAGAGAAGTTTTTTCTTTCTGGTTTTTAACAATAATGTCCGGCCTATTTACTTCATTTTTTCTGTCTGTGTAGATGGTGTAATCCCATAGAATGGTGACATCTTCTATTTCTGTAACCAGTGCTCGGTGATGTTCATACCAGTGTTTGTTTACATGTTTTCCGTAGTGTTTGCACATTGTCCAATGTAAATATTGCCCCACTCTATCGTGACGATTTTTATATTCATTTGGAGCAAGTACAGAACATCCTGAGATTAGATGGTCTATTGTTTCTTTATATTTATCACAGAACCTGCCTTTTGGATCCACATTATTATGTATAATATTTGCCTGAAAGTTCCTAGTGAAAAAACTTTGGTCTTGCGCTTCAAGAATAAAGCCTTCAGTCTCAGACTTTAACCCAGATGCACGTAACCATCGATGAGTATTAACTTTATCAACATTGGATTTATTGACATGTTCTGGATATTGGCAATGAAGACGTTTGTCTTGCCAGCGTTGTTTCATCTGTTCAAGAGCTTTATCTGTGGCTTTCATTTTCATATTTTTTGCTGCAATAGTTGAATCTTGGCTTCTGTTTTGCTTTTCTACAGAATCTACTAAATGTAAATCTTGTTTGTATTTACTGCCTTCTTTTATTATTGAATATTTTTTCTTTCTGTTTTCGTATTGTTTGACTAATTCTATCATCCAGTCCTTTGTTATTTCTATGTATGTTAGTAAGCCAATAGTTGTTGTCTTGTATGACAATTCTTACTGAATAAGACCTCTTCCACCTTCTTTACGGGATATGTATAGACGGTCTACATCAGCCTTTGGCCGATGCATCTTATGCTTAGAAAGAAGCTTTCTTGTTTTAGAATCCATTATTATTATTATGTCATTTTTCATCATATTTCGATTTCTGCTTTGGTCTCACTACCAACCACGTCTGCGGGGAGACCTAAGGCAGGTAGTGGCGTGTTGTTATGACTCCATTTCATGTTTTTCTATCTTCCCTATCATCCCCAGCATTACATAGATAACGTTTTCCTTAGTGTGTGGGCTGTACTTAATAAGACAATTTTTTGTATATCTCTTAAGCTGGGGTTTCCAGGGATTCTTTCAATGTGTTGTTTTGTTCCATTTTTTATCATTCCAAGTGCACCTACTATCACTGGTACAACTCTTATTATTATGTCATTTTTCATCATATTTCGATTTCTGCTTTGGTCTCACTACCAACCAAGTCTGCGGGGAGACCTAAGGCAGGTAGTGGCGTGTTGTTATGACTCCATTTCATGTTTTTCTATCCTCCCTATCATCCCCAGCATTACATAGATAACGTTTTCCTTAGTGTGTGGGCTGTACTTAATAATACAATTTTTTGTATATCTCTTAAGCTGGGGTTTCCAGGGATTCTTTCAATGTGTTGTTTTGTTCCATTTTTTATCATTCCAAGTGCACCTACTACCACTGGCACAACTCTTGTTTTCAATTTCCACATTTTTTCTATTTCAATTTCCAAGTCTTTATATTTTGACAGTTTTTCAAATTCCTTGATTGCTATGTTACAATCCGCTGGACAAGCCATATCAATTAATAGACAAGTTTTCTCCTTCTGGTTTTTAACAATAATGTCTGGCCTGTTTGCTTCAATTTTTCTGTCTGTGTAGATGGTGTAATCCCATAGAATGGTTACATCTTCTATTTCTGTAACCGGTGCTGGATGATGTTCATACCAGTGTTTGTTTACAGCTTTTCCATAATGTTTGTACATTGCCCAATGTAAATATTGCCCAACTCTATCGTGGCGATTTTTATATTCGTTTGGGGCAAGCACAGAACAGCCTGAGATTAGGTGGTCTATTGTTTCTTGGTGTTTATCACAAAACCTGCATTTTGGATCCATATTATTATGCATAATATTTGCCTGAAAGTTTCTCGTGAAAAGAATTTGGTCTTGTGCTGCAAGTATAAATCCTTCAGTTTCAGACTTTAATCCAGATGCACGTAACCATCGATGAGTATTAACTTTGTCAACATTGGATTTATTGGCACGTACTGGATATTGGCCATGCAGAGGTTTGTCTTGCCAGCGCTGTTTCATCTTTTCAAGAGCTTTATCTTTGGCTTTCATTTTCATATTTTTTGCCGCAATAGTTGGTTCTTGGCTACTGTTTTGCTTTTCTACAGAATCTACTAACTGTAATTCTTGTTTGTATTTACTGCCTTCTTTTATTATTGAATATTTTTTCTTTCTTTCTTCATGTTGCCTTACTAATTGTATCATCCAATCCTTTGTTGTTTCTATGTATGTTAGTAAGCCAATAGTTGTTGTCTTGTATGACAATTCCAGCTGAATAAGACCCCTTCCACCTTCTTTACGGGGTATGTATAGACGGTCTACATCAGCCTTTGGGTGATGCATCCTATGCTTAGAAAGAAGCTTTCTTGTTTTAGCATCCATTCGCCTGATGTCGTTTAGAGTCCAGTTTAAGATGTTGAAGCTATATTGGACAACTGGGATTGCAAGGCTATTAATGGCCATAACTCTATTCTGTGAATTTAATTCAGTTTTTAATATCATTCGTAGCCTTCTATAGTACTCTTTACGCACTATTTCTTTCATTTTTTTATGGTGAATGTTTTCGCTCTCATTTACACCTAGGTATTTATAAGCTTCTTCTGGTTTCAATTCTTTTATTGTTACAGCAGGGTCTAGGCTAATTGAGGATGTTTCTTGTATTGATCCACGTAAAACTGTAGCTTTAGCACATTTATTCAAATTAAATTTCATTCCAATGTCTTCGCTGAAGCATTTTACAGTTTGCAGAAGACCTTCCAGCTCATTATCATTCTTAGCATATAACTTTAAGTCATCCATGTAAAATAGATGGCTTATTTTCTTTTGGCCTATTTTATAACCACATTCTGTCTTATTAAGTTGACTGGTTAGTGCTATTAATGATATGCAGAATAGTAAGGGAGATAAAGAATCACCTTGAAATATACCTCTTTTGATGTTTATTTCATCAGACTTATAGGTTCCATTTATATGATTGAGGTAAAGGGTTGTTTTCCATATAGACATGCACTGTTTGATGAAATTGATGATGACGGGCGATATCTTGTATATATTTAAAGTCTTTAAAATCCATTCATGTGGCACACTATCGAATGCCTTTCGGTAGTCTATCCAGGCAGTACTAAGATTTTTCTTTGTCTTGTAGCAGTTTTCCAGGATCATTTTGTTAATTAGCAATTGGTCTTTACAGCCATAACAGCCACGTTTGCACCCTTTTTGTTCAAGCGGTATCATGTCATTTCTTTCTAAGAATAAATATGTTTGTTTTGTTAAAATAGATGTTAGTAGTTTATATGTTGTCGGAAGACATGTAATTGGTCTGTAGTTTTTCGGGTTGTTTGTGTCACCATTCTTGGGTAGGAGAAATGTAATTCCTTTTGTCATCCATGCAGGAATTTTAGTGGGATCGTCAACCATTTCTTGGAGTTCTTTGGCTATTTTTTTATGTGCTGCATTTAAATAATATAGCCAAAAGTTAGGAATTTTATCTATACCTGGAGTTTTCCAATTGTGTGCTTTTTTTAGTGCAAATTTAATATCATCTTCTGTAATTCCAGACCATGTCTGTTCGGGTTTATTCTTCATTCGTTCTATCTCCTGCGTAATCCAATGTACTTCCTTGCTAGGTTCTTTAGGGCAAGCCCATATCTTTTCCCAGAACTGTGTGACTTCTTCCATTCTGGGGGGTACTGTCACTTCAATTCTTTTTTTACCTATTATTATTATTATTATTATTATTATTATTATTATTATTATTATATCATTTTTCATCAAATACAATATTAGAAATTAAAATGAAGTCCTATCAACTAAAGAAAAAATAAAACAAACAATACAACTGAAGGCTCAAAGAATATGACGCTATGAGAAAAGATTAAGATTCTACAGACAAAACAAGATTTTTCAAACCGATGCAAAGAAATTTTACAGGGAAATAGGTAAAAAAAGAATTGAAGTGATAGCCCCATACTAAAATGGAAGAGGTAATACACTTCTGAGGAAAAATATGAGCTTGCCCTAAATAACATAACAAAGAAGCAGACTGGATTGCACAAGAGATAGAAGTACTGAAAAATAGACCAGAACAGACATGGGCTGGAATCACAGAGGAGGATGTTAAATGTGCACTGAACAAGGCACTCAATTGGAAATTTTCAGGAATAGATAAAATTCCTAACTTTTGGCTATATTATTTAAATAAAGTACATCAAAAACTATTCTTCTTCTTCTTCTTCTTCTTCTTCTTCTTTTATTATTATTTCCAGTTTAATTTTCTGTTCCCAAAATCCAAATTCATCACCGTTGTTTTCGTATTTCATATCCATTCGTCCGATATATTTAAAACAACCTTTCGCATATACATGTATTTTGCGATGACAAACTAATACATATTAACATTAATATATATATATATATATATATATATATATATATATATATATATATATATATCAATAAATATTGTTATATTATTATAAGGGTATTTCTTAACATTCATATAAAATGTTCTAACAAAATGTGCACACAATATCGAATTATTTTAAGCAAGTCAATGGTTTCCCAAATCAGTATGAACAAACTGAGGAGAGACAAACTTTTTATAATTATATGAACAATATATTTTGTGAGTTTCATTTTTAATATCTTTGCTTATTAAAAGTATTTATAATAATTTGTTTCGATAGAGTCAGGTATTATTATGTAAACAAAGTAAAACAAATTTCTCTTGCGAAACAAATTCAAAATATATAGACCAGTGAAACATATTTGATTAAAACGAATTCCCATGAATCTGAATTAACTCATCTATAATTTTTAATTTTATTAGATATTCATTCTATAATACCTAGATGGGTGACGCGTGGAAGTATCAGGTGTTGTAAGCTTGGATGTGCGATTGGTGTAATGGACAATGGCTCGGATTTGTTAATCGGAGAGCCAAGTTTCAATTCCAGTCGGGTTCATTATATTCGCTTACGCAAAAATAGTTTTGAGAAAGGTATTAATCTGCTCCTTTTTTTAACAGCTGTGGGTTAATTCAGTCAAGTGCTATACGTGGTACTCGCTTTGGACGATCATGTCTCGAAAAAGACATGATTGACTGGGCAAAAGATTATCCCACAGTAGGTTACCATTGCTTTCTGCAGTAGATTGGTTGCCAGACAAGGCTATAGAACCCAGTCTGTCCTATTATTTAACCCATAACTGGAGAGAAGAGACGACTTAATACCTTTCCCGAGGGTATTTGTGCGTAAACGAATGCAAGGAATTCAACTGGAATTCGAACTCGGTACCCTGATTTGTCGTTCCGAGTCGATATCCACTGAACCACAACGCACATCCATGTATTACTAAGTCCCTATTGTTTACAAAATAAATAAATTCTTACAATCTAAACAAATTTTCTGGTTTTAAAAACCTCCGAAGTTTTTACAAGCTTTAAAAAATCATCGGTCAAAATGTTTAAAATATGCCAATCTGTTTCGTTCATTTTCAAAAGATGCGGTTGGAAAAGTAATGCAAGTCTTTTTCACCAACTATGGATAAAAAAGTACAGAATGTTAGGTTCTTTAGCCTTAATAGAATAATTTGTATAACAGAAAGCCAATTTTGTGTTACAAACATATAGAAGGATTAGCCCCGACAGAATATTTTGCCCTAAGAAAAACTATTGTAGCTACAGGTGCAGTAAACAGGATACCTTAATAAGTTTCGGGACATAAAAAAACTTTTATAAATATATTTTTTTTAAATCTTAGACGATCAACACTCTCAACATATTCTTCATTATTGTTAGCTAAACATTGTGGGAAGTGTTCTAACAGAAGACGGAAAGTGCGACACAGAGATCCGAAGGCTAATTGGCATAACGAAGGAAGCATTCCAGAAATTGAGAAACAGGACAAAGATGAGGACAATAGTCCGAATAATGTCAGTCAGTTAAGTGCCATACGTGATACACGCTTGGGCGATCATGTCTTGAAAGAGACATGACTGACTGGGCAGAAGATTATCCCGTAGTAGGTTGCCATTGCTTTCTGCGGTAGACTGGTTGCCGACCAAAGCTATAGAACCTAATCTGTCCTGTTATTTAACCCATAACTGGAAGGAATAGACGGATTATACCTTTCCCAAGGGTATTTGCGCGTAAGTGAATGCAATGAATTCAGCTGGAATTCGAACTCGGCTCCCCGATTTCTCGTTCCGAGCCGAAATACTCTAAATATGACCTCATCTCAGAAATATAGACAAATACTAAATGATCATTCAAGTGTCTATCAATCGATGACCTGCCATCTCTTCTTCCTGTAATCCGACCCAATTTTTATCGATATGTTTTGGCCAACTTTGATATCTACGTTTCTGTAGATCTATTCTTCCAATACAGACTTTTAATCCGACTAAATTTTGATCAAAATATTTAGTGACATTTAATATTGTACTTCTATTGATCAACTCTGCAAACACAAGTGTTGCAACCTTCTGCTATAACGATTCATGCCTCTCCGCTACAATTGAATGAAAAAAATAAATAAAAGTAATTCTTATTGCTTTGCTTATACGTTTAATATTGCAGTTCTATTCTGTTTTGATTTTAGTGACCAATGACATTCTTCTTCTTCTTCTTCTTCTTGTGCCGTGTCCTTTCAGGACGTAGGCGATCATGGATTTCCACTTGGCTCTGTCTCTTGTCGTTCTCAATATTTTTCTTTTTGTATCTCTAAGCTACGCTCCGCCAACCATTTGCTCAGACCTAACAAGTACGTCTCGCGCTGCTTTCCTCTGTCTCTCCGTCCATTTATCCGACCTGTGAGCATTAAAAATTTTCTAGGCCCGCCTTCCTCATTACGTATCCAAAAAATGCATTTGTCTCTTCCTGATAATTAGTATAAGTTTTCTTCTTGTTTGCATCCTTTCCAGCACCTCAACGTTGCACACGTTCTTCGTCCATGGTATCTTCAGCATCCTTCTGTAAAACTACATTTTCTGTTGCCTCAAGCCTCTCCTTCGTCTTTGATGAGATCGTCCAGTATTCACTTCTATAAAGAAGGATAGATATCACATAGCAATCCAGCACTCTTTTCTTTGTTTCTAATAAGATTTTCCTGTCTCTTAGTACTCTGGTGAGCTTCTGAAATTCGTCTTTGGCCATGCCAATGCGTCTTTTGATCTCCATGTCGCACTTTCCATCCTCTATCAAAACACTTTCCCGGTATTTAAATTTTCTTGTTTTATTTTAGATTCTTCGACTTGCAGTTGGCATATTGGCCTCCTCTTTTTGCTGATTACCATGCATTCAGTTTTGAGGTTTATGCCCAGTCCTTTTTTTTCACTTTCTTTTGTATAACTTTCCCTTTCCGTGCCTATTATCAGCCGCGTGTCACCCGCGTATCGGATATAGTTGCGATTGTGGCCGCCAATGACGAATCCTGGCAATTCTTTTATTTCTCGCGTAAGTGCTTCGCTGTACAGGTTGAAAAGATCCGGTGAGAAAACACATCCTTGTCTTACGCCCCTTTCTATTTTTGCATACCTGCTGAGTTCACCTCCTATCCGTACACAAGTGGTTTGCTGTCAGTATAGATTCTTGATTATCCTAACGTCTTTTCTGAAAATGTCGAGGTTGTCGAGGATCACTTATGAAGCTTAAAAAGCTATCAAAAGATTTCCGAATAAATCCTAGTCTCGATAGGATCTAAAAGCGCGTACGCATCCTTGTGGGTGACAAACCATATTTCACCCTTTTCTCACAACATCTCAAGCCTCTCACTGCTCTGTTGCTATTTCCATGAAAAGTGCTCAAACCAACTACATTACTTCGTTCTACCAATTTTAACATGACTAAAACGCGCCATGCAACGTACATTGCAACGAACCACATTCCGTTTGTAATCTATTGATAAAACGTAAATCCCACTCGAGCAGCTTTTTTTTACGAAACCCTCTTTTATGGAAACGACTCCCAAGAGAATGCTTCCCGGATTACTACAATTTCAATTTGTTCAAGTTTTTGGTTAAACATTATCCACATAAACTGAACCCATTAATCTGTAATCTTTTGCCTCGAGTACTTTTCGGGTTTGTTACAGGTTGTAAAATAATAATAAATAAAATAAAATCCCCTTCCAGAAAAATTATTTTTATCAACTGCTTTTTTTTTAAATTAAGTTATCCCATTTTTAGATTAAATAAAAACTATTGATAGTGAATTTCATTAGTTATATTTGTTTTTTTTTATCCTTTTTTTATTGAAATATTTTTTGCTCATATTTTCATTAAATTTTATTTATTAAATTTTATGAAAAGACACAAATTTATTCATTGAAACAAAGAAAAACAGTCTTACAAAAAGTAAAAATATTTTATGAACTTTTATCGTTCAAAAGATTTCATTAGACATACGATTTTTGAATGAGAAAAAAATATGCGTAATTTCAAAAGAATCGGTTAAGACCAAAAACGTTTTCATTCTTTAAGGTGGGAAACAACAAGAAGGAGAACTGAATAAATAGTCTTTCATCTTGAAGTTTCAGCATAATATGGACGACATGAGAGAATATAAAACGATTCTCTGGATATATATATATATATATATATATATATATATATATATATATATATAGTGTATCGAAGCAGAAGATAATTTTCTAAACATATACTGTTAAATATAAGAGACAATGTTTGTCTATTATGTTTAATCATGAGCCGAAAGTTAGAAACAAATCAATAAAAAATTATCCAAATGTTGGAGAATTTTTGTTTTTATTTTCACCTGAAATTAGAGCCAAAATACGATGTTTAAAATGGCTCATGATTAAACATAATAAACATTCATGGTCTCGTATATTTAACAGTATATGTTTAGAATATAT
>JBBBDQ010001642.1:1392500-1592500 GCA_037127315.1 Ascarosepion bandense | reverse complement strand
CCTGGACCTACACAGAGAACCGGCCTTCTTAGCAGCGGATTTAGCTATGGATTCTATATAGTCAGGCGCAGTGTTTTACTTTCAGGGAGACTAGCCTGATCCATGCTAATAGGGAGTAGAAACGATTGTCTGTGATGGTTAATAGATAGCAGCTTCGTTTTGGAAGCATTAAAATTCACGAGTCATTACTTACCCTAGTCCACCACGGATTGGAGGTCCTTAAATAACGGTCTTTTCTTCCTTTAATCATGATACGATTTTATTTTCAGCTTTTGTAAAAAACACACTCTATATATGTCGGGTCAATCTAGGATGGCTACAGTTATCATCTCAGCTAACAAAATAACATTGTATTCGTATATATATTTCTGAGATGAGCTAGTATTTTCACTATTTATATTATTCGGGCTGTTGTCCTCATCTTTATTGCCATTTCTCCGACGTTTCGGCCGTTGTACGCTCCGGCCTTCTTCCGATGCTAGGAATTTCGAACCTTTTATTACAGTTACTGAGGTATATGATCTTCATTCCTTGCTTAGAGCCTCTTCTGGTATTCATGAGTTATCTCCCTCTAACCATGTAAGTTACTTATTCACCACTGCTGTTGCAGGTATTGAACTTACAAGCCTTTGGATCAAATCACAGGAACTAACCAACGTCTAAATCCACTGGGCCATGTGTTCTTAAGAACTTGAAAGAGGCAACAGCAGTGGTGAACAAGTAATTTACAGGGTTAGAGGGAGATAACTCATGACTACCACAAGAGGCTATAGGCAAGGAATGAAGATCATATACCCCAGTAATTGTAATTCACAATTCTTATCACAACAGCCGAAACGTCGTACAAATTGCAACAAAGATGAGAACAATAGTCCGAATAATGCAATTACTGAAAATAACATCGCTACAACCTTTCTACAATGTTACACAGAGGTTGCACAATGTATTTTTGTGGAATCTACACGCTATGCTCACGTCGTTACATTTTATTGTTGCAAATACGTTGCCTTGTAACATCAACAGAAAATACATTTCAGAAATATATTTAAACGAACATTCATAATCTAAATATAGCTCCAGCACATATTGTTAATATATGAATGGTCTCTTTCTCTGTCAATAAATACTAACCCGAAAGACTTCCTGGGACGCAGCTAAGAGGCAGTCTAGAGACAGTCTAGAGACAGTCTGAAGCAGTCTTGAAAATGTCTTGAGGCAGTCGAGACGTATTGTAACTATACCGTTTAGACTTACACTTTTATTTTCTGATTACTAACACTTACGTTTATATATGTTCTGTTATTTTAATACACTTGGTTGAACCTACCTTGTTTCCGTGTCTTTCTTCCTGGCCCAAACAGGTCACAACAACTTGGCGACGAAGATTTGCTACAACATTTAATTGAAAAAAATTTCCCGATGTTATTTAACCAGTGTAGATTTAGTCAGCTACACCACTTAGTAACTTTGCCGTAAAGTTTTTTTGTTTTTTTTTTGTTTTTTTTTTTTTGAGAATTTTGGCCATTAGCAGTCTTGAAAATAGTTGAATACGCCGTTACAACAACATCACCTAATGTCACCTAAAGCCCAACAAAAATATAACTGCAATGTTGCAAGAATGTTCTGCGTTAGCTGGTATGTAACCCAGTACTGCCTACCTCAGTCATTCATCGGTGACCAAATTGGTTCCTCCAATAGGCTTCTTCGGTAAGGAGAGTGATTCTCAGCAGGATTAAAAACAACACCTGTTAAAGGGCGGATTTTCTTTGTTGTAGAGCCAACAGTCGTCTATCACAGTGTTAGAAGCCCTTAGAATCCCTCCCTATAGCCATGCACGCAGCCAGTGCAATAATAACATGGCAACGCTGGACGAAGGTGTAGGAATCTTATAGAACAACCAGCTAGTAATCAACTAGAATAGAAGTTGAGACCAACTGACGAAAAACCACCAGGGCAAATTGGTAGGTGGTTTAAATAACAACCTGGGAGATACCATTCTGTTACAGGCAAGTCTATTCTGTAAGCAGTGATTGGCCGATAATTTCAGGGTGTACATTGAGCTCCATAAATACTGAGCACAATATCCACCATTTGTCTTTGGGCCACATAGGGACATGCATTCAGTTACAACCCTGTTTATTTTTGTCTGCCAACTGGACGCTAGTTGGACACATCAGAAAGGTGAGTCTCACAATCATGAATGTTCACCTTCCTACAGAGAGACGAAAGAAAACCACCATGTTGAAAGGTAAGTTATTTGACTTCTACAGAAGGGATTCTAACAGTGAAATAAGATGTCTTGACAGAGGACTAACTCGATAAAATCAACGACGACCATCAGGTTGGAGGATATCAGTTGTGGTTTGACCTAAACGGGAATAGGATCCACCAGGTTTACTTGCCCAAGAAACGCTACGCAGGAATTAATCTTTCTCCGGCTTTCATTTCAAATATCGCTTTTGTTATTTGGAAAAAGGTTTGATCTTTTCTTCTTTTTTTTTTATTCTCATGCTTTCCAATGCCGACTAATTCAGAAACTGAAAGAAATGCATATATTAACGCGAATTGGAATAACATCAAATGGTGTGTGTATTTTTGCAACTTTCCCTAGACATGTGCACTGTTCACAAAAACGCCATCTTAACACCCAGTCAATTCATATTTTTTAATCTATCATCGCTTTTCTCCTTCAGTTAAGTGCCACACGTGATACACGCTTTAGGCGATCATGGTTCGAAAGAGACATGACTGACTGGGCAGAAGATTATCCCGCAGTAGGTTGCCATTACTTTTTGCGGTAGACTGGTTGTCAGCCAAGGCTATAGAACCCAATCCGTTCAATTATTTAACCCATAACTGGATTAATATGCGTAAGTGAATGCACGGAATTTAACTGGAATTCGAACTCGGCACCCCGATCTCACGTTCCAAGTCGATATCCACTGCACCACAACGCACATCCTTTTTCTCCTTAAAGATTCGTTTTTTTTTAAGCAAACCCCACTTACTTCTGACTTACAGCTGTTTGAGTTTGAGTTTGAGTTTTGTTTAACAGCATATCAACACCTCTGTGGGTTATTTAATGCCACAAAGGTGTGGTTTTAAGGTACTTTTTTAATATTTGGTTATAGTGAGAATGTTGATTTAGTCAGTTTGAGTTTAAGTTTTGTTTAACGGCATATCAACGTCTGTGGGTTATTTAATGCCAAAAAAGTAGGGTTTGAAGGTTTTTGTTTTTTAATGTTCAGTTATAGTGAGAAGGTTGATTTAATCAGATTTTGATTAAATTTGTTTTATTTTTATTTTAGAAATTGAAGATGCCTTCTAGTTTTGTATTCAAAAATTGAATTGCAAGTAATATTTTTTTCCTTACAATTGTATTATGGAATAATCTTTTTCTTCAAAACTGTATTTTTGGTAATATTTTTCCTTCAAAAATGTATATTTTTCTATAAAAGTCTATTTTTATACTTTCATAGTGTTTTGACCCTAGTTTTGGGGTTAACTATTTACCCGTACCTGGAACCCTAACAGGTGCTACCATTCCAGGTCACGGTGGATCTGGGAACAATCGCAATTAAGAGGTGGTTCCATGCGCCTCACAACCTCCCAATCACAGGACTCGCTGCCGGATGCAGTTTACAATCATACCCAGGACCAACAACTGTTAAAACACCGGTTCCTCTACGATGACCTAACTCAACGTCGAACCTGGTCAGTACCTAAATGGGTGACCGCTTAAGAATACCAGGTACAGTAGGCTCGGATTTACGGATGATGTAATGGATAATGCCTCGAAATTGCAGTTGGGTTCGTTATATTTTCTTCTTCTATGTGCCTTGTCCATCCAGGACGTAGGCGATCATGGCCTTCTACTTTTCCCTATCCCTGGTGGCTCTGAGCACGCCTTCTGTTACACCATGCAACCCTCGTTCCATCATTCACCTGATTACGTCCTTCAAATATGTTATCCGTTGCTTTCCCCGTCTCTTTTTTCCCTCTATCTGGCCTGTTAGTATCAGGTTCTTCAAGCCCTCCTTCCTCATTGCATGTCCCAGGAACTTCAGCTGTCTCTTCCTGATGCTCACTATTAATTTATTTTTTGTTTCCATCATTTCCAAGACCTCATCATTGCTCACATGCTCGATCCAAGATATTCGCAGCATCCTTCTGTATAACTACATTTCAGTTGCTTCAAGTTTTTCCTTCATCTTTGATGATATTCTCCAGCATTCACTGCCATATTGAAGAACTGACATCACATAGCAATCCAGTACTCTCTTCTTTGTTTCTAGCGAAATTGTTCTGTTTCTTAATACCTTACTTAACTTCTGGAATGCTTCCTTCGCCATGCCAATTCGCCTTCGGATCTCTGTATCGCACTTTCTGTCTTCTGTTGTTGGGAAAGGTGTGCAACCACCTATTCTCTTATTTTCAAATCATTTCACCCCAAGCAAGGCAGAACTGCCACTGGTGCGTACGGGGTTACATAAAAGGTAGGGGATGAGAAAGAGAAAAATGTTACAGGGGAGTCAGAGAATGAGTAAGAAAAGGATGTGAATACAGGTGTTAAAAGAGCTGCATGAGAGTGGAGTGGAAAGGAAGAACAAGATACAAGGGTTATCAGGAAAAAGATGTGAGTCAAGAAGATACGAGATGGCAATCGACTTTGCATTTTAATTAGTAAGACCTGTATCACTAAATCATTTTTATCTGAAAAAAATAAAATTCTTACAATCTAAAAATCTTTAAATCCTTAAATAGCCTGCAATGGGTTGATAAACCGTAGGAAAACGAATCAATCAATTAACCACTTGCTTCTGTTACGGTTACTCACCTTACAAATCTCGCCTTATTACACGCACCACTTTTACTTCTTTCATGGTCGCTCGCCTTACAAACTTCGCCTTATTACAGGCACCACTCTTACTTCTGTCATGGTCGCTCGCCTTACGAACCTCGCCTTATTACACACACCGTTCTTATGCCATGGTTGCTCTTCTTACAGATTTGCTTTTATTTTACATGCCACCTACTTTCTGTGTTTGCTTCGCCTTATATCATTTCTTTATTTCACACACCACCACTACTTAATGCGTTGTTTCCTGCCCGTCAAAATTTCGCCTTATTTCACGCATAACCCTATTGTAGTTTACACGACTTTAATTCTTCGCCTTCGTATCTTTTCTTGCTTTATTCCCATGCCTTATTTCAAGCACAACCTCTGTTTCAGCGTTCTCTTCTGCTCTTCACAATGATCGCCTTATTTCTTCCAAGGTCCTCACTTCCGTTTTCGCATGATTTTTCTTGCTCCACCCATTTTCATTTTGTTGATATTCTATCCTAATTGCGTTATTTTTTGTAAATATCCCTGATAATTTTTCGCCTAGACTTTTCCGATGTCATTTTATCTTGTCTTTTCTCTCATTCTTCACTTCGTTCTTCGTTATATTTTTCCCTTCTTTCTTTTCATTTACGCCCGCTTTTTCTCTCTTTTTTTATCGTTTCTTCTTTTGCTACCTTCTTTTAAATTTATTCTTTCTTTTACTAATTTCTTTCGTCATTGTTTTCTCTTCGTTTCTCCCCTTTCATTCCTCACTTATTCTACTATTTTTATCATCTCAATTATTCTTTTTCATCTTTTTCCTTCATTTTCATTTTTTCTTTATTCTTCTCTTTCTCTCCCTTCACTTTATGTTTCTCTTTTTTCTTCTATTTCCTTTCCCCTTCCCTATTTTTCTGATCTCATCTTCTTTCTTTCTTTTTTTTTCTTTTGCATATCTCTCTTTCTTTCATTCCATCGCTCCGTATAACTATTTTCTTCTTCTTCTTCTTCTTCTTCTTCTTCTTCTTCTTCTTCTTCTTCTTTCCTTACCTTAATTTTTCTTTTTCTTTGCATATCTCTCTTTCTTTCATTCCATCTCTTCGTATACCTATTTTCTTCTTCTTTTTCTTTTTCTTCTTCTTTCCTCGCCTTAATTCTCCGTTTTTTTTTGCATATCTCTCTTTCTTTCAGTTCATCTTTTCGTATACCAATTTTCTTCTTCTTCTTCTTCTTCTTCTTCTTCTTCTTCTTCTTCTTCTTCTTTCCTTAATTTTCCTCATACTGCTCCTCTCTCCGACTTACCCTCCTTATCTATCTTTGCTCTCTTTTTTAACCTTTTCCCTCTTTTTTTTTACTTATCTCCCCACTTCATTTTCCTCTTCTTTTTTCTTCCTCTTTTTTATCTACTTCTTCTTCCCACTCCATTTCCTCTCCTCCCTCCTCCTTGCGTTTCATCCATTACGCGTCTCATCACTCCTGTCTTCACTTCGCCTCTTTCCCGGGCCACATCGCCATCTTTCCGATGGCGTGTAATGTTTCAACCTTGCCTAATTACTTGAATAATGACCAGGACAGTGAGAGATCAATGAATGCAACCTCCCCCAATGGATGCCACGGACGACCTGCAAATACCAAAGCCAACGCCATCCATCAGGACGACACCCTCACCGTCGTCCCTACCACCAATGCGCCTCTGTCGACATCATCATCATTATTGTAATAAATATTACTGTCAACGCCAAGGAACGACCATAAGAGTATAAAAAAATAGCGGCCATTATAATCATTTCCTAAAAGACCTTTTATTGTCATCCCTGTCTTCTTTAATACTATATTTCCGTTTAACGACTGACTCCACAAACATCACCATCAGAGGCATGATCATCATTAAACTAATAAAATTATCTCCATTCCACCCAGTGTTAAATATGATCGATATTTTCAAAATTTCACTCCACAAGGTCAGATCTGACGAAATGAATCGGGAAAGACTGTGTTACGTCAATCTCCTAAATCGATGAAACCTGCATATTTTAGAAATCTGATCTAGTGTCTTTAATTGAATTCGAACACTGAACTCATGCACCGCTACGGCATTCACAACTATCTTGACCCCGAGAAAGACTCTTTGTAAGCAATTAGTTAATTTAGAATTGCCTGCACAAAACTCCAATTGGAAAGCAATTAGAAGGGATTAAACAAACTACAGTAGTAATATTATTTTCAGTTAGCCTGACATACTTTTTGTCTCACGGAGGCTTTTTATTCGTTATTTTTGCATTCGCAATCACTATCAAAATATTTGCTTCTACTATTAAAATTATCAGTTACTATAACGTCAATATTATCAGTTTAATTATTATACCGTCCTACCTACAGTATTAAATTATACTAGTGATCTTACATTATTGGTTTACCTCTTCAAGTCACTTTGATTTCAGAAACAATTGCAGGATGTTGACAGTGCGTAAAAATGCCGATTTGTGCAGGGTGGTTACATAAGTTTGATTCCAAGCACTTCTAAGTTAATGTTTAAGGAATGAAGTCTAATGCACAAATGATCATGAAAATTATGGCAGTATCTATTATTATTATGTTGTCATTTTTCATCATATTTCGATTCCTACTATGGTCGCACGACCTACCAAGTCTGCGAGAAGACCGAAGGCAGGCTGTGGTGTGTTGTTATGGCTCCATTTTTTTTCTATCTCCCTTAACATCCCTAGCGGTACATAGACAAAGTTCTCCTTAGTGTATGGACTGTACTTAACAAGACAATTTTTTGTATATCTCTTAAGCTGGGGTTTCCAGGGATTCTTTCAATGTGTTGTCTTGTTCCATTTTTTATCATTCTAAGTGCACCTACTATCACTGGTACGATTCTCAATTTTCACATTTTTTCTATTTCAATTTCCAGGTCTTTATGTTTTGACAGTTTTTCGAATTCCTTGGTTGCTATGTTACAATCCGCTGGACAAGCCATATCAATTAAGAGGCAAAATTTTTCTTTCTGGTTTTTAACAATAACGTCCGGCCTATTTGCTTCAATGTTTTTGTCTGTGTAGATAGTGTAATCCCATAGAATGGTGACATCTTCTATTTCTGTGACCGGTGCTCGGTGATGTTCATACCAGTGTTTGTTTACAGATTTTTCATAGTGTTTGCACATTATCCAATGCAAATATTTTCCCACTCTATCGTGATGATTTTTATATTCATTTGGGGCAAGTAGAGAACATTCTGAAATTAGATGGTCTATTGTTTCTTGGTATTTATCACAGAACCTGCCTTTTGGATCCGTATTATTATGTATAATATTTTCCTCAAAGTTCCTAGTGAAAAGACTTTGGTCTTGCGCTGCAAGAATAAAGCCTTCAGTCTCAGATTTTAATCCAGATGCACATAACCATAAGTATAAACTTTATCAACATTGGAATTTATTAGCACGTTCTGGATATTGGCCATACAAAGGTTTGTCTTACCAGCGTTGTTTCATTTGTTCAGTTGCTTTATCCTTGGCTTTCTTTTTCATATTTTTGCCACAATAGCTGGTTCTTGACTTCCGTTTTGCTTTTCTACAGAATCTACTAAATGTAAATCTTGTTTGTATTTACTGCCTTCTTTCATTATTGAATATTCTTCTTTCTGTTTTCATGTTGTTTGTCTAATATACAATTAGCCAAACAACATCCAGTCCTTTGTTGTTTCTATGTATGTTAGTAAGCCAATAGTTGTTGTCTTGTATGACAATTCTAACTGAATAAGACCTCTTCCACCTTCTTTACGGTCTTTACGGTTATAGACGGTCTATATCAGCATTTGGATGATGCATCTTACGCTTAGAAAGAAGTTTTCTCGTTTTAGAATCCATTCGTCTGATGTCGCTTAGAGTCCAGTTCATGATGCTGAAACTATATTAGACCACTGGAATGGCAAGGCTATTAATGGCCATAATTCTGTTCTGAGAATTCAATTCGGTTTTTAATATCAGTCGTAGCCTTCTATAGTACCCTTTACGCACGATTTCTTTTAATTGTTTTATGGTGAATTTTTTCACTCTCATTTACACCTAGGTATTTATAAGCTTCTTCTGGCTCTAAATCTTTTATTGTTACAGCAGGGTCTAAGCTAATTGAGGACGTTTGTTGTAGGGATCCTCGTAAAACTGTAGCTTTAGCACATTTATTCAAATTGATTATTTAGCACATTTATTCAAATTGATTATTATTCAAAAATTGATTATTATTCGAATTTATTAATTTATTCAAATTTATCAATTTATTCAAATTGATTATTATTATTATTATTATTATTATTCAAATTGATTATTCTTCTTCTTCTTATTATTATTATTATTATTATTATTATTATTATTATTATTATTATTGCTGTTGTTGATGTTAGAATCTTTTTATAAATTGCAAAACTACGAAATTTGTTGAAAGTTTTTCTTTTAGCTGAAAAAATAAAACAATGGAACATTACTTCAACGACACCAGCTTCAGTAAAAAAAAGTCTTGCTGAATGCAGTCAAGCATTACAAGAAGCTGTGATAGCACTTCTCAGCATTCAGGTTAGATTTAAGGCTCCATGTTGCCCGCACAAAATTGTCCCAAGTAGATTAAAGCCAGTTTGTTTCCAAAGTAATTGTAAGTTCTATACCTAGTTTAGGTAGTGTGTACTTTGACTCAGTAGAAACAGGACGGGCAGTACTAAAGACGAGATATCCTTAGACAGGGGAAAATAAGTTTTTTCCTACATATTTGTCATTATCCCCTACTTCATACCATATTAAATTATCATGAATGTCATTTATTATTGGTTATCTCCACCAAGTCACTTTGAGAGAGATCATTTTTCACATTATGTTGACAGTTCTTAGTAATGTTATTGTTGTAGGGTTATCCCTTTTCATAAAGATGGACTCGTCCAGAGTATACTTATGCTACTGCTATAGAAGCGAGACGGGAGAATACCGCGTTTTCTTGCGGTAATTACTTTGACACTGTCAATCTCTTTGGCTCCGGGCGAAGAGTATTAACTCAGTCGTGGCTCCGCCGAAGGGTACAGTCAGGACTGGGCAAAATCAGACAGATATTTTTGGCTGGGCTATATGGCTCGGAGAACCCACGTTAAAAAGGTCTTGTGCCAAATTTTGCCCTAGTAGGGGAGTAAATAAATCCAGAATATCGCGTTTTCACAGAGCGTTAAACGGAGAATACGAGAGTCTAGAGAGAGATTAACAGTCAGTACACAGTAGCTCATAGTAGCTCTGTGCCCCACTCATCGAGAAGATTATTACGCAGAACCCGTCAGCTTCTGACTTGTACATATACTTTTTACAAACCCGTATTCCTGAACTACTAATCTTCATTCAAGTCTGTATCCTTACGTTAATACACTTATTTTCTATCTCAGTTACTGGTCGTTTTTCATTTATTTATGCGGACCCCATTCCCGGGATTCACAACAGTTATTTTCTGCAGGATCAGAAAATGGGGTTTGATTAAAGTATTTTTGTGTTATTAAATCCTAGGAATGAATGGAGCTTAATACACTAATGACGGTGAGAACTATGTTAGTACCCATATCCCACAAATGTGCCCCACAGTGAGGAGATCTGTATATCTCCTGAGTGTCTCAGATGCATTCTTCACAAGATTTCGATCTCGGGGATATACAACCTTAAAAACGAATACACTTTCTGTCGATTGTATCAGCTACAATAATATTAAGCCTTGTGTGTTAAAGAGCACTACACAGGCAAAATGACGCTGCATTAGAAATATAGGAAACTCAGTATACACTCAGTCATGTACCACACGTGATACACACTTGGGCGATCATGTTTCTTACGAGAATGAAGATTTTTCCGCAATAGCTTGCTATTACGTACTGCGGTAGACTGGTTGCAAATAGAACCCAATCTCTAGTTATTTAACCCATAACTGAATATAAAAGACAGATTAATACCTTTCCCAAGGGCATTTGCGCGTAAGTGAATGCAACGAATTCAACTAAAATTCGAACTCAGCTCTCCGATTTCCACTGCACTACAACAAATGTGCGTTGTGGTATATATATATATATATATATATATCTTCCAAAACGAAGCTGCTATCTATTAACCATCATAGACAATGGCTCCTACCCGCCTCCATTAGCATGGAACAGGCTAGCCTCTCTGAGAGTAAAACACTACGCCTCCTTAGCCTCACTCTCTCAGCGGACCTCAAATGGAATGACTATATCCAATCCATTACTAAATCCGCTGCTAAGAAGGTCGGTTCACTGTGCAGGGTCAGGAAGTTTTTCCCGTCTAAGTCCATCTTGCACATATATAAATCTATCATCCGCCCGTGTATTGAATACTGCTGCCACATCTGGTCGGGTGCCCCTGTTATTCACCTCGGGGTTCTTGACAAAATCCAACGGAAAATCTTTAATATGATCGATCCCGACTTGGCAGCTCGGCGGCAGTCGCTGTCTCACCGGCGTTACGTGGCTTCCCTGTGCCTCTTCTATAAATACTTTCACAGCTTCTGCTCCAACAAACTTAGATCACTGATGACCCTAGGTATGAATGTACACGAGCTCCTAGATTAACAACTAGGTCCCAACCTTTTACAATGAAACCGATAAAATTTAACCTCAATTTCTACCCTACTAGCTTCTTTTCACGCACTTCCCACCTGTGGAATTCCCTTACATACACTTACTTCCCCGACAGCTACAATCTTCAGGAATTTAAATGTAAGGTCAATAGAAATCTCCTATCACACTAACTCGCATCCATTCTTCCAAGCTCTTTTTTCATCTACTCCACCCCCATCCTCGGTATCCTCATCCGTCTATCACCCTCCTTCCGACATTTCCTATAACTACCCCCTCTTTCTCAACACTTTCCCCTATGTAAGCCCCTGCGTATTAGTGGCAGTAGAATGCCTGGCTTGGGGGTGAGATGATCATATATATATATACTAAAGGACAAGAATTTGCTGAGCCCATTCATTTTTTTTTAAATAACAACTTAAAACGACATATGTTTTATATTTATTTAAGTAAGAGATATTTATATACAAGGAGGATGTTCGTTGTGGTACATTGGATATCGTCTCGGAACGAGAAACCGGGGAGCCGAGTTCAAATTCCAGTTGAATTCATTGTATTCACTTACGCACAAATACCCTTGGGAAAGGTATTAATCCGTCTCTTCCCTCCAGTTATGGGTTAAATAATAGGACAGATTGGGTTCTATAGCCTTGGTCGGCAACTAGTCTACCGCAGAAAGCAATGGCAACCTACTGTGGGATAATCTTCTGCCCAGTCAGTCATGATCGCCCAAGCGTGTATCACGTATGGCACTTAACTGACTGACTGAAGATAATAGTTGGAAACATGATTAAGGCTTCTATTGGGCATAAAGTGGGGGATCGATTTTTTTATACTTACGAAGTAATAAACTGATCCCCCACTAATTACGACTCATTATAATACATCTCTCTAGCTATGAATCAAATAACAGGACAGATTGGGTTCTATAGCCTTGGTTGGCAACCAGTCTACCGCAGAAAGCAATGGCAACCTACTGTGGGATAATCTTCTGCCCAGTCAGTCATGTCTCTTTCGAGACATGATCGCCCAAGCGTGTATTATGTATTGCACTTAACTGACTGATACACAAGTTTCTAACCAATGTCAAATGATGCGCATTCAAATAGTCAGATTTACCAGAGCAAATAATATAATAGAAAATCCGCCTACTTAAATATATTTTAAAAGCATCGAATTGTAAGTCATCTCGAATTCGATATTTTATGAAATGCGACTTACTATGACGTTACATTAATTAAATTTATGATCCGAAATAAAGCACTACTTGTGGTACAATCCAATATAACATTAGAATAAACAGATTTACAACAGTAAGTAATGAAGATGATTAACGGGGAAAGTTTTTTTAAAAAACGCGTTTCGCCAACATGAAGTGTGTTGGGGTCGGCTTCTTCAGCTCGGAATGAAACTGTGTTTAAAGAAAATGCATTGGGATTTTTGAAAATAAGAGCGGCAATAAATTAGTTTTTTTGTCAGATCTGATATCAGATATATTTGAAATAGTTAAATTGTCACCATTTTATATTTGGCTACTTAACTCGCCTGACTGTACCCCACCCCCTTGATTATGACGTGTAGGGCACAGTTGAAAGAGATACCAACAAAACTCCTTGTAACACCAAAGATCAACTGAAGACAAGAATTATGGTGACATTCACCAACTGAAACAAGGAGACCATTCAGAAGAGTTGCTGGAGATTCCGAAGTCGTCTTTTATTATCTTGTGCAGAGCCCAGTCCGCTTAATATTTGCGTCTATTGGAAGCGGTTTTTATTAAATTTTATTATCTCTGTGCAGACAGAAAGATCATTTTGTTCTCACACTCTCTCTATTTTTAGGAAACTCGTGAGTTTTTTTTTCTTTACATTTCGTACTCACTTGGAACCATTTACATTAGCTTTTTCGCTCATATATTTCCTCCCTTTTCCCCAATTTTTTTATTAGTCAGTCAGTTAAGATACACGCTTGGGCGATCATGTCTCGGAAGAGACATGACTGACTGGGCAGAAGATTATCCCGCAGTAGGTTGCCATTGCTTTCTGCGGTAGACTGGTTGCCGACCAAGGCTATAGAACCCAATCTGTCCTATTATTTAACCCATAACTGGAGGGAAGAGACGGATTAATACTTTTCCCAAGGGTATTTGCGCGTAAGTGACTGCAAGGAATTCAACTGGAATTCGAACTCGGTTCCCCGATTTCTCGTTCTGAGGCGATATCCACTGCGCCACAACGCACATCCTTTTTATTAGTATGTTTTATTAATAAATTTATATTTTAGTCGTAGTTTCTTTTTCTCCTCCTTATATTTTATCGCAGTGCGAATTGTTGTGCTTTCTTGGTAAATTAATATTTACCAAGAAAACAACAATTTATTGGGAAACATATTTACCAACGTATTCTTCTGGTGTTGTGTTGTTCAAAAGATCCTTTAAGAAAGAAGAATGCTTTCCTGCTTTTGAAAAATTACGTATATATTTTGTGACGTCCAATTTCTGTTTATATACATATACTAGCTGTACCCGGCCACGCGTTGCTGTGGGTCAATTTGGTTAAATTGATAAAATAATTTACTAAACCAACAAAATAAATGGGATATCGATGATAATTCGTTGAAAAAAAAATGAACAGAAAACTTAAAAAAAAAAAAATAGGGAAGGGATTTATGTTGTTTACGCCCGCCAAAATAGAAATAAAAATTAAAAAAGGGCTTAGGTTTAAAAAAAAAAAAAACAAGAAATTTATTTACTAAACAACGAACTGAAAATTATGCACTAAATTTGAGAATCGTGTATAATTATTTATATAGATCATGTGTGTATAAGTTTCGTATTTGCTCACAGAAATTCTAGAATATATAATTCGTTTACCTTAAATGTGGAGTTATCATATGTTTTCTATGAAAAAAGTAAAGGCGTCCATATTGAAAATGAAAGTTTTTTGCTCCGGCTCTCATCGGATCTAATCAAGTTTGCCAAATATATATTTTTTTTTAATATTGTGCTGGGACGCCCGCGCCTATTCGGCTACAATGGACTATTCCATTACTATGTAAAGTAATGGTGGCATCTACGTAGGTAGAGAGTGTGCCGAGCAGCCGATCGACAAGTCAGTCGTAGACTTCCGGTGACGACCCGGAAGTACCAATTGCTCATACTACGTCTTACGACGGTTGAGACGATTAACCTTTATTCTTGTATTGGATACTAATAACCTTTGTAAATACTATTTTCATGGAATACAACGATTAACCTATTCCTGTTGTTGAGTTATTTATTCTTACTCACGACATAACATATTGTAATACTTTTTTATATTAGGCAGATAAAAACACGCTGGTATTCGACTATAGTAAAATTTCAAAACTATTGGTGCAGCTGCATTCTAGATTAGCGGATAGTAACAAACGGACATGTACATTTTTATTTATAAAGATAAAGAGAAAACCAAATAATCCAAAAGACTGAAGACATTACAACAAAGTCCTCATTAAACTTCGAAGTGAAGTGACAGAAAACTTTTGAAAAGTCAAAACTTATGGAACATTTTACATTCTTTATCAAAAAAGGAGACATGAATATTGGAAAAATTAAATCAAAAATTAATAAAATCTTTCTAATCGATCGTTTTTAAGGAAACATGTTTAAAAAAAAATTACTTCCCAAATATACATTATTACATATATATATATATATATATATATATATATATATATATATATATTCTAGACATATGCTATTAAATATAAGAGACAATGAATGTCTATTATGTTTAATCATGAGCCGTTCTAAACGTCGTACTTTGGCTTTAATTTCAGTTGAAAATAAAGACAAAAATTCTCCAACATTTGAATAATTATTTATTGGTTTTCTTCTAAGCTTTCGGCTCACATGAGCCATCTTCAGAGAGGTAGTTTAAACTGAAATATTATAAAATCTACCATCACCGACGATTTTATTTTGTGTTGACATAAAACTCCGCTTGGCAACGGCAATAGTTACCAAAAATAATAAACGCAGTTCTTAAGTTTGCGATGTGGTTTTATGACGTCACACCGCGGGATAGCGCGAAATGACAACAAAACCATCTAGTCAAATGCAATGTAATATGTTATTTCCTGTTTTAAAGTTGATTTTATTGAGTGTTGGTTGTTTTGATTTGATGTGCATGGCCTCCAATATCTGCAGGTTTCTCTTACTGTGTGTATGAGTAAGGATCACCGTATTGTTGACCAAAATATGTCTGATATTACCTACATGTTTATGTTTTTCAGAGAAATGTTGTTTAATAGTACTCTGATCAGAAAGATGACATGTAAGTCTACGGGAGAGCGTGGTTGTGGTAAAACCAATATATGTACTAGGTTTTTGATTAGTATCAGAGATGCAATCTCTGAATGGGCATGTGAATTGGTACACTACATTGGTTTTTTGTAAAGAATTTAGTTTAGTGCTTGTTGGGTTATTATAGACTATGAGGTCAATTGTTATATATATATAAACAAAGACTTTATTTTCTCTGGCCGTTGGATCTGATAAGGTGATTTTAGAATTTCAGTGCATTTTCCTTACATAGAGTTTTGTCTATCATTCCAATCTGAAGAAGCAGAATGTAACGCACGTCACGTCGAGGAAACACGTTGTTTAAAAGGATTTACACGTGGTTACATAATCTTCACTTTAGTTTCGAATGCTATTATACAACTTACAATCATGCAACAGTAAGTGAGAAAATATAATACGAACATTTTTAAGTTCCATCTTGATATCACCTGATCAAAAATAACCAAGAATTAGTAACTTCCTGTTCCCCAACCTAATACAATAATACAATAAACAGATTTAAATAGGAAGCTATGTTAGGTTGGTCAATTTCATGCCATAACAATATTTTTATGATTATTTTATGGTCAACTAGCAGTATAGTCCGGCGTTGCTCGAGTGTAATGAAAGCTTTAAAACTAATCCATGGTCCTGGAGCTCAGACTCAGCCTAATTAATATTTGTGTGAAGTTTGGTGAGAATCGGATAAAAATTGTGGATTTATATAAAGGACATACAGACAGATAAACAGACACACACAAACAACTTGCCTTTTATATATATATATTATCGATTTTCTGCTCTATTGTAAGAATTGTAACTTTGAAACTTCTGAATATCGTTTCTTATGTCTTTGTCTATGAGTGTATCAAATTTGATTAAAATCGGATCATTCCTTCTATAACCCGATTTTTTCGATTTTCGATATTTATCGGGGGTAGCTTGACACAAAACCTAGCTAAGAACACTTGCAGACGCTTATAGTACAACTGTGTAAATTTTCAAGAAAATCAGTTCAGCCGTTTCGGAGTCTATAGGTAACGGACACACACACACACACACACATAGACACATACACTCACTCACACACACACACACACAAAGTTCCATTTATAAACAAGTTTAGATTAGATGTTCTTGATCTGATAATAGTGTGTGTGTGTGTGTGTGTGAGAGAGAGAGAGAGAGAGAGCAGGTGACATCAGGAATTGACGTAGAATGTTAAACAAAATACACCAGAAAAATACAAGCAAGCATCTATGAATGATCCACTGGCACATGTGAAAAGAGAGAAAAACTTCAGAACACATACTTTGCACGCCTGTATATATATATTTTTTTTAATTGTAAAACAGAAAACGTGCATTTCAGCAATATGTATAACGTCTAAAGAAGGAACAATTATAATTTAAACATAAAAGCTACAACAGAAACGGAATGATTATATGGAATGTTTTTTCTATTAAAACAAAACAGAGGGACCAAAAATACATAAATAAATACAGACGAACCATAATATTAATATCTGAGGATAGATCAGGGCCTTCTAAGATAAAAGGCACAAAGCAACAGGACTGGTCATGACTGTAATAAAAATATTGATAATCTTAGACGATGTTTTTTATTGATGTGGTTGCTGATAAATGAAATATATGATAACAGTGAAATACCGGACGATTCCAGTAAATCAATCTTCATAGCGGCTAGTAAAACTAGGTACAAGTAAATATCATCTCGCTCGGCCAATCAATTTGATGAACCACATAAGTGAACTGATGACTAGGATTTTACTGAACAGAGCTTGATGCAGAATTATACTGGATATAAGGCAAGAACACTGTGACTTTGTTCATGAGAATGGAATAAGAAATGCGATTTTTATTCTCAAAATATAATCACGGGCGAGCCAAAGAAATGCATAAAGATATGTACCCATGGCTTATAGATTGCACAAATGTCTTTCATAGGGTACGACAGGAGGTCCTTGAAGCATGAGAAAGCTTGATTTACACAGAAAAGATATTTAAATAATCTGTAACCTTATCAGGTAGAAATAGTTTTCAACCAATCTGAAGTGAAAAGACTACATTGGATCTATAACTGAATCTACTGCTTTGAAGGTTTGGGTCTCAGTCAATTTCACACCGGAATGATGCGGCTTCCCCTTGTCTCTTCTACAAATATTATAATGGCAACTGCTTTCAAGAACTTTTTCTCTGGTGGCCCGTCCACAGGAATTTAAGCGTGATACTAGATTGGCATCTAGGTCCCATCCTTTTTACGTTGAAATAGTTAAATGTAACTGCCAATTCTACACCAACAATTTTCTTCTTGTACTTCCCGTCTGTACTACTTCCTTTCCGCTTAGTTGCTTCCCTGCTACAAACTCCAGACACTTGAATGCAACTTCAATTCCCATCTTCTATTTTCTTGAATCCCGTTCATCATTTATCCTTTCCTCAATAACTCCTTTACCCAGTCTTTTTTCTCACGGTAACCCCCCACCCCACCCCGTGCAATAATGACGGGCCCGCTTTGCTTGGGATAAAACGATGACAAACAAATGAAGAAAGAGAGTCAGACAGGCTTAGGCGATCATGTCTCGAAAGAGATATGACTGACTTGGCAGAATATTTTCTACAGTAGGTTGCCATTACTTTTTTGCGGTAGACTGGTTGCCAACAAAGGCTATAGAACCCAATCTGTCCTGCTATTTAACCCATAGCTGTAGAGAAAAGCGACGGATTCATACCATTCCAAGGGTATTTGAGCGAATGTGAATGCTATGAATTCAACTGGAATTTGAACTCGTCTCTCAGACTTCTCGTTCCGAGTCGATATCCACTGCACCACAACAAGTAAGCTGGCATGCAAATAAAAATAGAAATAGGAGTACAAGGATATGCTTTTTAGCCGGATTTATTTAACATGTACTGTGAGGTTATTCTAAGAGAACTAAATGACTAAATGTCTATTAGACTACACATTACTTTTCATTCGTTATAATCCTCCTCTTGAAAATATTTGGTCTCTGGCGCAAGTATATATGTTATATCTCTATGGGTCATAGCATTCTCACTCTATTTCCAGTACAATTGTGCTACGAGTTCGATTCAGTAGAATTCTAATCATTGGTTTATTATTGGCTGGCGTAACCATAATATATATGTTAATTAAAGGACACTGTGTTGGGGCAGATTCAGAAAGAAAACTGAAAGCCCTCAAAAAAAGGGTAGTTGATGAAAGCAAAAAGAAAACTTTAAGAAGATAGACTAAGATAAACAGTCTGTACAAAATTCAAGATACATATCAAAACCTGACTAATTCAAAAAACTATATCATTCGGATGTGCGTTGTGGTGCAATGGCTATTGACTCGGAACGACAAATCGAGGGGAACCGAGTTCGAATTCCAGTTGAATTCCTTTCATTCAAAGCAATGGCAACCTACTGTGGGATAATCTTCTGCTCAGTCAGTCATGTCTCTTTCAAGACATGATCGCCCAAAGCGTGTATCGCGTATGGCACTCTACTGACTGATATAATTCGTGTAGCAACAAGCGACGAAAAGTGTGACCAATGAAATCCGAAGACTTATAGGAATAGAGATAGTAATTTTCTAAGCTTAGCTTAGATGTGGCACAAGGCCGAAAGTATGGGGTACCCAGTGAGGATCGAACTCAGTCGTAATGATTCTAGCGAGACAAACAAGCTATCCATTACGCCACCTCGAGGTGCCCAGATAGGGATAAAGATGTCTGTCAGAAACAACGCGAAGTATTAAGAGATAAGAAAATGTCCTTAAAAACAACGTAAAAGGTGTTAGACTGCTATGATTGATTCACTTTTTTTGGCTTACCAACGTTTTGCATGTCATTTAAAGCAAGAAAATAGATTATAAAAAACTCTTCGAAGATAGTAATAATAATGATTCTTTTCGATAATAATGATTTACTCATACAGATCCTACTAGTTGGGTGTAAATTGATACATTTTCCCAAAACTGAAATTGGAACCCTGCTCTCCGATTTCCAATTCCGCGTCTAATCTATTACACCACCAGTACGTCCACGCTTACAACACCTGGTATTCCCAAGCGATAAACCATCAAGGTACTAACCAAATTCGATGTTGCTTAACTTAGATAATCGTACGAGAACTGTTATTGTTAGAATGCTACGGAATGAATAATCGCCTATATAGAAGTGAATGCTGAATAAGTACATCATTCATGAAAAAGATTCTTGAAGCGAGGGTGATGAGGTTTGCTGGGAATAATGTAGACGGATATGAGCAGCAAGGCCGATTCTAAGGGAATAGGAATTAAAAAGAAGCTACTGCGAACTTTTAGAAAGATATAACCAAAATGTTTAGGACAAATACCGAGAAGAGTAGGCTCAGAGTATTCAACACGGGTATGTCGTATAGGGAAACTGATCAATTTATTTGACGCGTTTGAGCAAAGGGATAGCAGATTTAAGTACCACAAAAATGTGGTAAAGAGTTGCAGAGGGAAATCTACAAAATGAAGTTGTGGAAAACCATAATTACGTACATTCTGAAAGCATATGGGTAATAAAAGATGATTAAGAGTATATATATATATATATATATAATTACCGGCCACTTTTTGTGGGGACTGGGTAATTTTTGTGCCTTGCCCACTAGTACGCGTTTGGGCCCCCCACTTGACATTGTGTTGCATCCACTTCCTAGTGGGGATATATATATATATATATATATATATATATATATATATATATATATATATAAAGACAAAAGGAAATCTATTCGCGTTTCGTTCTCTGAGAGAATTTATGAAGGCAAATTTACCTCATAGGACAAAACACTAAGAATAGCTTTTCCTCTTGCTTTTGTTCATATCATTCCTTTACAGATGGAAGTGAAATTGAAGGAAAAGACATTTGACTGGCGAACTGGCGATTCAATAATAGTATAAATCCCAGTGTGTTGGCGGAGGTGTTAAAAGTTTAGAGTTGAATTAGAATTTAGAAGAAACCGGAAACCCAAACCTAAAGAGGAAGCAAGGGATAGAGTCCTACTCCTATTCAAAAGGTCGAGAAGGAGCGTCAACCGGGCCAGAAAAGAACCTATCTACTTCTATATAAAGAATAAAGTACTGAAGAATATTGAACGGAAAATTGAAACCAGAATATTGAAAATTTAAAAAATTAATGAAAAGATTCATTCACAAGACGAACACGTTAACTCTCGCCCGATGGCAGCTTATCCATTAGTAAATGCAGAGATAGGCGAATTTGTTTTACCATATAAATCAACGAAGCGTTTAACTTCGAATTCAGCTAAATTATTAATCATGTTTTAATAGTACATTGCGTAATTTTTCAGATTACTTAAAAGGGAAAAATGGGAAATTCCGAAATAAATGAGAAAACGTGATGTAAAGTAAAATAGAATAAAAATTTAAATTAATCTTTCTACATTTGCAAGATATTAGAAATGAATGTAAATATGCAGTAAGCATTAATTTTAAACCCTGTGTTTTAAGTTAGAAAAATAAACGATTTTTGTATCATCGATCTCAACTTTCAAAGAAAAATTTAATTCAAATCATTTTATATTTAACGTATATATATATATAGTCATCCGCAGACAGATCTGTTTCGCTGTATCACAGTTCATCAGTACGGTTAGACATCTGATTGCTTTTTACCCAGGATTGAAAACCGATCGAACTGGCGTCAGTCAGCGACTCTACCTCTGAGCTATGGGCGCTCGGCAAATGGAGATAGGCTTTTAGCGTGTGATATACCATGTATTCATACGCCAGTAGTGAGAGTGTTCTAATTCATTACTGAATTATCGATGCATATATGCTAGAGTAGCTACTGTTTTTTCAAAGTCTACCATTCTTCCAGAGTGCTCAAATACTGGATTGCCAAAAACTAATTGGATAAGTGCCATGAATCGTACAGGAACCTTTATGGCTCGACGTGGCTTTGATTCCACAAGTGGAGAAGTGGAGAGTTGTTGAGCCAAGCCCTGTTCATACTTCATGAGCCAAGCTATTCATACGTCCCTGTTTTTTGTAAATGCAGGATTATGCATACGATTAGACCTATCCATAAATACCCGACTGTTCCATAAATACTCGATTGTGTCCATGTCGAGTAAACATGGTGGCCACACCATTCGTCTCGAATGTTTTTTGTTGTGTTGCTTGTTGTATGCTTATTTGTGCCAAATAAGAACGAAAACACAATTCGAACTCTTATACATTTTATTTAGTTCTTGATAACAATAGATGCAAAACATGACCGGTGTTTGCCGGTAGATTGAACTTAAATACTTGATATGTGGAGATGCGTGACCGCCATCTAGAAATCCTCTTTCTTCTCTGTGGTCTAAAAATGTTCTGATAAAGGACCATGACTAATAATAATTGTTATGACGTACATCCTAACATAAATTTGAGCAACTTCAGTCCCATGACATAGTGCAACTGAATCGATGTGCTGCTTGAGAATAGTCACAAATCACTGCAACGTAGAGGTCTCAGATCACTGTAGCAGATCGACGCCATGCCAAGTGAGCATATTACATACCATTATAAACGCCAACAGTCTGCGTTGTGCCTTGTTGACAGCTAGGGTTCTTAGCTTCATGTAGTCCTTGCCACACACAAAGCCTGCCTTCAACGTAAAATAATTCGAACCGTGATTCATCCGACCTTATCACACTTTGGCAGGATCTAATTAGCGACGTCATCATCCACCTGAGTTGTTGTGTACGATTTTGCGGTGTTGATAGTGACAACCAGGTGGCTCTTCTGTTCCCACATCACATGGAGGCGATCTTCTAACTTTGGGACAAAGAAAATATTAGTGGGTCATCTGTTTATTTTGAACTCGCTACAGCATTGACGATCTGTGATGTAAGACTTCCTCCACAGAAAGGCAATCATAAAAACCAGTTTCCTTCACCATCTATCTATCTATCTATCTATCTATCTATCTATCTATCTATCTATCTATCTATCTATCAGTCTGTTCACTATCTATCTATCTATCTATCTATCTATCTATCTATCTATCTATCTATCTATCTATCTATCTCGGTCTGTTCATATCTATCTATCTATCTATCTATCTATCTATCTATCTATCTATCTATCTATTTCAGTCTGTTCATATCTATCTATCTAGCTATCTATCTATCTATCTGTCTCAGTCTGTTCATATCTATCTCAGCGGACAATGGATTCTATCTCAGCGGACGGTAGATTCTCCACCAATTCGACACTGGACTCGTTAGGAATACCTACACCCGACTTCCCACCCAGAACTAAGGCTCAACTACATAACGTCCACATTACACCTCTTATGGCCTCTTATGCAAACTGCGGAGCTACGGTATAACTGAACATCTGTTTGACCTCATCCAGTCATTCCTCTCTAACCGCACATGGAAGATAGTATTAAATGGGCATGCCTCCCAAAACTACCATACGAACGCGGGCGTCCCTCAAGGTTCTATCCTAGGCCCCACGCTCTTTCTGATGTACATTAATGATCTCCCCGACGCCATTAGATCCCAAGGAGGCATGTACGCCGATGACATAACAATCTACTCTCGCATCGATCAAAAACCAGGTGTAGGCGACAAAGCGAACCTCGCTGCCGAGCTTGAAAAGGACCTCCAATCCGTAGTGGCCTGGGGTAGGAAATGGCTAGTAAATTTCAATGCTTCTAAAACGAAGCTGTTATCAACTAGCCACCATAGACAATCGCATCTACCTCCCATTAGCATGGAACAGGCTTGCCTCTCAGAGAGTGAAACACTACGCACTCCTTGGCCTTACACTTTCGGCGGACCTCAAATGGAATGACTATATTGAATCCATTGCCAAATCTGCCGCTATGAAAGTCGGCTGTCTGTGCAGGGCCCGAAAGTTTTTCCCGCCTGAATCTATCCTGCACATATATAAATCTACCATCCGCCCATGTATTGAATACTGCTGCCATATTTGGTCGGGTGCCCCTGCTACTCTCCTTGGGCTTCTTGACAAAATACAAAGGAGAATCTGTAACGTGGTTGATACTGACTTGGCAGACCGGCTGCAATCACTCTCTCACCGGCGTGATGTGGCTTCCCTGTGCCTCTTCTACAAGGACTTTCATGGCTTCTGCTCCGATGAACTTAGATCACTCGTGCCGCCTAAGCACGAATTTGCACGAGATACTAGATTAGCAACTAGGTCCCACCCTTTTACAGTTAAACAGATAAGATGCAACCGTAATTTCTACTCTAACAGCTTCTTTTCTCGCGCTTCCCGCCTGTGGAACTCCCTTCCACAAGTCTGCTTTCCCGACAGCTACAATCTCCAGGTGTTTAAATGTAGGGTCAATAGACACCTCCTATCAAACTAACTTCCAATTATTCTCAGAACACTCCCATCTACCCAACCCTCATTCTCGGTATCCTTACCCGCCTATCACCCACCCTCTGACATTTCCTATATTTAACCATTCTCGGTATCCTTACCCACCTATCACCTACCCTCTGACATTTTCTATATTTAACCATCCTTCCTCCACTCTGTGTAGCCCCCTGCGCAGTAGTGGCAGTGACATGCCTTGCTCGGGGTGAAACGCTTATATATAAAAAAATATCTATCTATCTATCTATCTATCTATCTATCTATCTATCTATCTATCTATCTATCTCAGTTTGTTCATATCTATCTATCTATCTATCTATCTATCTATCTATCTATCTATCTATCTATCTATTTCAGTCTGTTCATATCTATCTATCTATCTATCTATCTATCTATCTATCTATCTCAGTCTGTTCATATCTATCTATCTATCTATCTATCTATCTATCTATCTATCTATCCCTTCTCAGAATATGATAACCTGCACCACTTTTCCAACAGAGACAGTACAATCGGTCGAAACGTCAGCTCTACAAGACACCCATATTTGTCTTTTTCATTCTTTTTTTTTTTTTTTTTTTTGTTTTCATTGCAGCTTCATCTTCTCTTGTCATTGAAATTGCTGTTGTTATTGTTGTGGTCACAGCTTTTGTCCTTCATGTTGTTGTTACTGTTGACATCTTGTTTACTCTTTTTGTTATTTGTTTTGATGGCCTTATAGTCAACACAGGACGACCGTAATGGCGATAGTGACAAGAGGCAGAACGTTTGATTTATATTTTTACTTTTCCTTATTTTTATTTTTTGTTTTATTTTTTTATTTATTTTTGCCTTCTCTCTTTCAGTCACGGTTATTTTTCCCTAATGTCCATCTTTTTAGCAATATTATTTAAACCCTGTTCTGACTATATAAATACCGTGATTATATTGGCATGTCCAGAAAGTTCATGTAGATTTTTTAAGGGAAATTAAAATACAAAATAAAATTATATCATTAAATATTTATTCAACTAAATTTTAACCCTTTTGTTGACAACACTTTTCGATTTTTCAGGCGTCAAGATCTGAAAATACATGGCGGTTATCTGGCCTGGTAAATGTCTTGGTCAAAAACTGCTGCACATGCTCTGTGGTATGATAAGATGGCCATCGTCTAAACAATTTCTGTTATGGTGCTCTCCTACGAGAAATTGACTCCTTTTTATTATTTATAAATTACCTGCGTGACTTCCAGAGGGCAGTTAAAGAGTAGCTAGTTACGTTAAAAAAAAACACATGACTGATTGGGCAGAAGGTTATCCCGCAGTAGGTTGCCATTGCTTTCTGCGGTAGACTGGTTGCCAGTCAAGTCTATAGAACCCAGTCTGTCCTGTTATTTGAATCATAGCAAAATGGGGAAGAGATTTAATATATTAGTAAGTATTAATTAGTGGGGGATCAGTTTATTACTTCATAACAATAGAAAACTGATCCCCCACTTTATGTCCATTAGAAGTTTTAATCATGATTCCAACTATTATATTCAGTCAGTCAGTTAAGTGCCGTACGTGATACACGCTTTGGGCGATCATATCTCTCAAAGAGACATGACTGACTGGGCCGAAGATTATCCCGCATTAGGTTGCCATTGCTTTCTGCGGTAGACTGGTTGCCAGCCAAGGCTATAGAATCCAGTCTGTCCTATTATTTAACCCATAACTGAAGGGAAGAGACGAATTAATACCTTTCCCAAGGGTATACTGTAAAAAACAATTTGTCAACTGTTTACCTAACACGTTAAGGAATAACAGTAGCGATTTATCGACCGCTTACTAACATTTTTTCCCAAGAAAACAATGGAATTAACTTTCCTCAACAACATTGCCAAAACTATCATGCTCTAATAAAAAAGTGACTTCGCGCCCCAAGCAATGTGATAAAGCCACTAAGACATAAAGGAAAGAACTGAGAAAACGTTACTGAGGAGAAAATCTTATTTATAAATGGAAGTTTGTGTGTGTGTGTGTGTGTGTGTGTGTGTGTGTGTGTGTGTGTGTGTGTGTGTGTGTGTGTGTCCGCTACCTAGAGACTCCGAAACGGCTGAACTGATTATCTTGAAAATTTACACAGTTGTACTATAAGCATCTGCGAGTGTTCTTAGCTAGGTTTTGTGTTGAGGTACCCCCGATAAATATCGAAAATCGATAATCGAAAAAATCGGGTTATAGATGGAGTGGTCCGATTTTAATCAAATTTGATACACTCATAGATAAAGACATAAGAAACGATATTCAGAAGTTTCAAGGTTGCAGTTCTTACAATAGTGCAGAAAATCGATAATATATATATATATAAAAGGCACGATGTTTGTGTGTGTGTGTCTGTTTATCTGTCTGTATGTCCTTTATACAAATCCACAATTTTTTCCGATTCTCACCAAACTTCACACATATATTCTGAGCTCAGGACAATGGATTAGTTTTAAAGCTTTCATTACCCCCAAGCAACACCAGGCTATACACTGCTAGTATATATATATATATATATATATATATATATATATATATATATATATAAGGCAAGATGTTTTTGCGCCTGTTTATCTGCTTGTATGTATGTATTTCTTTCAGCCCTTTTATTTTAATTTCTGCTTCTGGTTTGGCTCTAAGTAGGTATAACTGTAGTTCTTAGTCTCAGCCATGATACCGTTTACTCAGAGGACTTATTTAACCTTCAAAATTCAGTTTACGACGAAAAAGACTTATTTGGTATCGATACCAGGAAATCAAAATTTGACTTACATCCATTCATTTTTCTTTCAGTCTACGGTTTCGCTTTAACTGGAAACAACTATTGTTTTTTAGTCTTTCGTGCCAACGTCCAAACAGTCTGAGCTCCAGGACCATGGATTATTTTATTAGGTGCGATTGGTAAATTGTCGCAATTATTTTATTATTTCAAATATTCTTTAGGCTGAATCTGAGCTCCAGGACCATGGATTAGTTTTAAAACTTTCATTACACCCGAGCAACGCCGGGCTATACTGCTAGTATACTAAAAAGGACAGGATTCAAGGAGAGAAAATAACGTCATATGTTGCATATAAATCATTCTAGATTGCAATTGGGATGAAAGAAAGAAGCTGGAAGAAAGTTCCACAAGTGTGGGAATAAAATTTACAGTCACATCTAGAAATTCCACCTGTAAAACGATGAGACCTAGCCGCAAATCTAGTACTACATTTGAAATTATGAAGTCGAGGTACTAAAGAGGAAAGATCATCAGAACAATTGCCATGAAAATATTTAGAGAAAATGCATAGTGAAACCACGTTACGGCCTTAGTAGAACGATTGAAACAGAGATGCCATCTCAGGACCGATAATATCACAGATTATTTTTCCAAAGAAAATCTACAAATAAAAAAATAAATAAAATAAAATTGATAGACAGGTTTAGGGGGGTGAAATAAAATAAATGTGCAAATGGAATTTTTAACTTAATTACTGATCATTCAGATAAGTATGACAAGTTATATCGTTTTTCTACCCGCCGCAAAGATGTGGCATAAAGTCGAGAGTATGGGCATTCAGTGGGTATCGAACTCACTACTCAGTTGTATTAGGCTCTAAAAATACAAGGTTGCTAACCATTACACTACGTCGGGGTACCTAGGAGTGCCAGTTATGTAGCGGTCAAAAAACATTTTTGTTGCCTCCCCACAATGTGCCTGCAACGTTATATTGTGACATTGCAAATCCTTCTAAAGATGCATTAACAAGAAATTGATAATATATTCCTGGAAGATATTACAACGTAAATTCATTGTCTAAAGCAGTGATTTTCAATTTTATAAATGCAAAATGAAATTTTATACTTAACATGTTAAGTGAAGAAAAAGTATTCTGATATTATAGCTGAACAGTGCGGACTTTTTCAAATAGATAGATAGATACATAATAGCTAGATAGCTAGATGTCACATGTCACATTCTACTTAGCCACCTTCCGCCGGGTTTGTAATTACTATAGGCGACAAACAGTGATAATTATTTTGGCCTTTTTCTCTTTAGAAATTAAAATAATCTTTTCGTGACAGTTACAATTAAAAGAAATACGATTAAAGCAGTAAACAAATAATCACCTTCTCCACTCAACCATTCTTTGCCCAATATTCGTCCTATTCCTGCCAATCTCTGTCATGTAGAATCTTTTTTCATGAAACGTTCTCCAAATATTTCAGCGTGTTGCGAAACTAATTTAAACTCTTATATTGCTACCAATGAATTACCAATTCCAGGCTATCTTACTCCTTATCAAAAAGTAGTAGATAGATCTATCCAATTGGAGTAGATAGATCTATCTATCGCCCGGTTCACACTCCACCCACTTCTATTGAACAGGTGTAGAGGCTCATCCCTTGTTCCCTGTTTAGGATGTGGTTTCCGGCTTTCTCTTTTCAAATCTTCTCACTTTGTTTTTTTTTTTTTCAATTGGAGTAGATAGATATATCTATCGCCCGGTTCACACTCCACCCACGTCTATTGAACAGGTTAAGAGGCTCATCCCTTGTTCCCTGTTTAGGATGTGGTTTCCGGCTTTCTCTTTTCAAATCTTCTCACTTTGTTTTTTTGTTTTTTCAATTGGAGTAGATAGATATATCTATCGCCCGGTTCACACTCCACCCACGTCTATTGAACAGGTTAAGAGGCTCATCCTTTGTTCCCTGTTTAGGCTGTGGTTTCCCGCTTTCTCTTTTCCAATCTTTTCACTATTACGTAGCCCCCTGCACATCAGTGGCGTTACCGCCTTGCTTGGGGTGATACGATTAAAAAAAAAAAAAATTCTAGAACCTACTGCTTACAGAATAGAGTCTCTGACTGACATCAGATCGGTCGAGTTTAGATCGCAGCCAGAAGCAAGTAGATGTCTAGCCACACTGATGATCTGTGATACAGCGTCACAGATTTGTATATGAGTGACAAATATATAGTTTACAGATTTTGTTACGCAAATCAATTTTTTCCAGTAAAAGTCGTATAAATTAAATTAATATTCGTACAATTTTCAGGATATATATTTTTGTTTACGGGAAAAACATCCCATGTGAAATTTAACTGATGATATCATATTTACTATATCTTTTTTGATGATATGACAGTTTAATATACATCGCACTGATTCTTCATCATATTTCATATACAGTATTGTGCAAAAATATTAGGACAAGAACTATTTTATCTTTTATAAGGCATCAAAATAAAGTTTAAAATCACCCTTGTCCTAACAGTTTTGCACACTACCGGTAGTGTGCAAAAGCATTAGGACAGAGGTTATTTTCCTAAAAACCTCACTGAAATTTAAATACAGGGTGAAAACCCAAGTAAATTGTTAAGAAATATTGATTATTTAAAACTAGGTGTAAAAGAAATGTATTAAAAAGAAGTTATATTTAATTTTTCCTATTTTGTATTAAACAAGTTTTTTAAAAACTAGTCATTATTTTATTATTCTTGGATATGACTGACTTTTTTCGTATTCCCCACTCTTGAATTGATAAATCTAATGTTTAAATTCACACTTTGGGAACAAATACAAGCTGCCTGGCAGGAGATACCAGTAGATACATTGAAGAAGCTTCTGATGTCAATACCTGACAGAATGAAGGCTGTGATCAAAGCAAAAGGCTATTATACTAAATATTTAATTTATTTTGTAACAAGTATTTTTTTCCTTTTAAAGCATTTACTGAGTAAATCAAATAAAATTACTTTAATTAAATTCTTTATTTTCTGTCAATATGCCTCATAAAAGATAAAATAATTCTTGTCCTAACACTTTTGCACAGTACTGTATATATACGTGGGTTGTCTTAATTTCCGTTGACGTTTTTTCGTTTACTCGTTAGCCAGCTTTCTCTGACGATCCGTTTAGGTAAAACCTAGGTAGGTCCGTCCGGCTCATTAGATGTTTATTTATTTATTTCGCTCTACCTCCGTATTGAGCACTTTCTGTTAGTTGATTACTCGTATCGGGGTTTTTTCTTTGGGCTTCGTGCTGATCTCGGTCCGAACTCATTTTACTGACGTTCATGTACTAAGCTCTTTTTTTAAAACCATTTTTTACCTTCTTTCGATAATTTTCGAGAAAGGTTTTTCGACGCGAGTATAATTTCTAGAATCTCACTTAGATAGATAGATAGATAGATAGATAGATAGATATGAACAAACTGAGATAGATATGAACAAACTGTGATAGATATGAACAGACTGTGATAGATAGATAGATAGATAGATAGATAGATAGATAGATAGATAGATAGATATGAATAGATATGATAGATAGGGATAGATAGATAGATAGATAGATAGATAGATAGATAGATAGATAGATAGATATGAACAGACTGGGATAGATAGATAGATATGAACAGACTGGGATAGATAGATAGATAGATAGATAGATAGATAGATAGATAGATAGATAGATAGATAGATAGATAGATAGATAGATAGGATAAAATGACAAACCCGTAAAAACGGAGAGGATAGTAAAAAAAAATCTAATTAATATGTAATATTAAATAAATAAAAACAGAGAGTTCAATGGACATTATCCAGAGCAATATGAAATTTCGGACGAGAAAACTCAACACTTATGTATATATTCACAGATAGATAGATAGATAGATAGATAGATAGATAGATAGATAGATAGATAGATAGATAGATAGATAGATAGAAAATTCATGGCGAAACTCATCCAATGAAAAAGTATATTCCATCTCAAACTTTAAAGCGAAATTTATACTTCAATTATTGCTAATTGACCTCGAAAGGGCGTCTTCTTTATCTTTTGTCCAGATTCCCAGTGCGACGCTAACAAGCCAATGCTTGTTTGTTTAAAAGGCAGAATATCAATAAAGGCTAATCAGCATTCAGATGTTATTTTCGTAGATGCGATTACAAAAGAAGAGTATCGAGATAAATCATTTGACAGTAAATCAGTGAACATCATGCAAAACCCTTGACAGTGATATTGGGAAGGGGGAATCGCCAGTCGCCTGAGGATGTCTTGTTGAACAGTAAACGATTTTAAACATCTTGCGTGCATTTCAATGCATTATAATAATAAAAAAAACTGCTGAGTTTTTCAAGAAAGAAGTTGAAATTTAAACAAAAAGTAATAGTGGAAATCATTTACTGGAAACATTGTCAAGATATGAACGCGCTGAGATAGATAGATAGATAGATAGATAGATAGATAGATAGATAGATAGATAGATAGATATGAACAGACTGAGATAGATAGATAGATAGATAGATAGATAGATAGATAGATAGATAGATATGAACAGACTGAGATAGATAGATAGATAGATAGATAGATAGATAGATGAACAGACTGAGATAGATAGATAGATAGATAGATAGATAGATAGATAGATATAGAACAGACTGAGATAGATAGATAGATAGATAGATATGAACAGACTGAGATAGATAGATAGATAGATAGATATGAACAGACTGAGATAGATAGATAGATAGATATGAACAGACTGAGATAGATAGATAGATAGATAGATAGATAGATAGATAGATAGATAGATAGATAGATAGATGAACAGACTGAGATAGATAGATAGATAGATAGATAGATAGATAGATAGATAGATAGATAGATATAGAACTGACTGGCATAGATAGATAGATAGATAGATAGATAGATAGATAGATAGATAGATAGATAGATAGATATGAACTGACTGGCATAGATAGATAGATAGATAGATAGATAGATAGATAGATAGATAGATAGATAGATATGACTGACTGGCATAGATAGATAGATAGATAGATATATAGATAGATAGATAGATAGATAGATAGATAGATAGATATGAACTGACTGGCATAGATAGATAGATAGATAGATAGATAGATAGATAGATAGATAGATAGATAGATAGATATGAACTGACTGGCATAGATAGATAGATAGATATGAACTGACTGGCATAGATAGATAGATAGATAGATAGATAGATATGAACTGACTGAGATAGATAAATAGATAGATAGATAGATAGATAGATAGATAGATAGATAGATAGATAGGGAATCATTTAAAGAAGAAAAAAGAAAGAAATTGAAGGATAAATATAAACGAAATTGTTGGTATATTTATTCAAAACGAAATGCCAAATAAATACATTGGGCAAAAAGGCAAAAGCCGACTGATGTCAAAAACTTTCACCCAGATCAAGTCTGTCACTTGTTAACAGGGGACGCTATCTCTTCGACTTCCTAATTTACATTTAGTTAACACTCGTTATTTATTTTATTTTTTTTATTCAGGAAAAAAATTTTTTCGTTTAGTTTTCGGTTTTTAATATATTTTATTTTCATTTCTTTTGTTTTCATAATTTTGTTTTGCATCATGTTTTTGTGAAAACATAAAAAAGATATTTTGCCTCGTTCTGGTTTGTTTTGTTTCTTATTTTTATACAACATTTTTCCCTCATATTTTCGAGAGCGCTCTGTGAAGATCGGTTCGTATTTGTTCAAATATTTCTTTGTTTGCAGATTTGTTTAAATGCTAACTTTCGTTCCGTAACCGGCTTTGAAATCTTAATTGAAACTGGCAAATTAGATTACCAGTAACCTTTAACCGTTTCAGTACAAAGGATTATGCTTTTCAAAAATTCTTGTCAGAATCCATATCAGATAGAAATATCTGTAATACCTTAAGCTAGCATTTCGACCTTTCTTCTATCGATAAAAGTTTTAGAAGGTAATATGCATTTGAGTCGGATGTATTTTATATATATATATATATATATATATATATATATGCATACATGTGCGTATGTGTCTGTGTGTGTGTCTGTATGTATGTATGTATGTATATGTAAATAAAGTACTAAATATCCTTTACGCCTAACAAAACACGTCGGCCAGTACGAAGCTACTATCAATTAATCATCATAGACAATGGCACCTACCTCCTATTAGCATGGACCAGGCTTGCCTCCCAGAGAGTAAAACACTACACCTCCTTGGTCTCGCACTTTCAGCGGACCTCAAATGGAATGACTATATCGAATCCATTGCTAAATCCGCTGCAATGAAAGTCGGCTCTCTGTGCAGGGCCCGGAGGTTTTTTCCGTCTGAATCTATCCTGCACATTTATAAATCTACCATCCGCCCGTGCATTGAATACTGTTGCCATATCCGGTCGGGTACCCCTGCTATTCTCCTTAGGCTTCTCGACAAGGTACAGCGGAGGGTCTGTAATGTGATCGATACCGACTTAGCAGACCGGCTGCAGTCTCTCTCTCACCGGCGCGACGTGGCTTCTCTGTGTCTCTTCTATAAATACTTTCACGGCTTCTGCTCCGATGAACTTAGATCACTGGTGCCCCCTATGTTCGAATTTGCACGAGATACTAGATTAGCAACTAGATCCCACCCTTTTACAGTGACACTGATAAAATGCAACCTCAACTTCTACTCCAATAGCTTCTTTTCTCGCACTTCCCGACTGTGGAATTCCCTTCCACAAGACTGCTTCCCCGACGGCTACAATCTCCAGGAGTTTAAATGTAAGGTCAACAAGCGCAATAGTGGCAGTTGAATGCCTTGCTTGGGGTGAAATGATTAAGAAAAAATGTTAATGCGTTTAAAGAGAACAGATTTTATAAATAAAGTGTTTGTTATTAAAGCATAAATAAAATGAACGAAGCAACAATAGTTTACACTATTTAAATAGTTCGAATGTTGTCCTCATCTTTATTGTCACGTTTTTATCCACTAGGTTAGTGAATAAAAACGTTGATTGATTGATTCAATAAGTGTCTTTGCCAAAAGAGTTGTGAATTCAATTTCTGGCCTCAGGTGAATTAACTAAAATTCAATATCCAGAAAGAGCATGTCACGTGGAATTAGAACAATCTAGCCCGTGGACTAAATAAAGGGTTCGAATCAAAATTCTAACAAATATCACCTGAAGAAGGCTGGAGCATCAACGACTGAAACGTCATGAATGGGACAGTAAAGATGAGAGAAACAATGTCAGTCACTTATCACGTACGTGATACACGCTTGTGCGATCATGTCCAGAAATAGAGATGTCTGACTGGGCAAAAGATGTTCCCGCAGTAGGTTGCCATTAATTTCTACAGTAGACTGGTTGTCAGTCAAGGATATAGAATCCAATCTGTCCTGCTATTTAACCCATAGCTAGAGGGAGAAGCGACGGACTAATACTTTTCTCAATGTTATTTGTGCGTAAGTGAATGCAACAAATTCAACTGGAATTCGAACACTGCTCTCCAATTTTTCGTTCCGAACCAATATCCATTGCACCATAAATAGCGTAAATAGTCACAATACTTCAGAATTATAGCCATATGTATATTTTCTTTTCATTAATTTTGTTATTATGTGTTTTAGCCAAATAAACACTATTTTTCATTACATAATTACCTTCTATAGAACAGGTAGTTTTTAGTCTACTGTTGCATCTAACATTGGTTTGTTTACAATCACTGTTATTGGGCAACATTTTATTATGATTTTCAATTACTTTTCTGATATTTTACCACAACTTCAATTCACTTTAATATTATTTTTATTGTTTTCAGTTTTTCAGAAATATCAAAGTGTTTTTTAATTAATTTTAGAAATATTCTTTCTATATTGGCTTGTATTTATTTATAGTATTTATAGTATGCTGGATTAAATCATTTTTCTACTTCAATTCTTCAATTTATTTTTTCGTTTATATTTTAGCTCATTTTTGTCAGCTTTTTTCAAAGGCTTCTTGATATAGGCTGTTAGTTTTTCTGAAAAATTCCTTCATGTTTTGAATTGGTGGATAGTCTCGATGTTATGAATTTATTTAAGTGTTTTGTGACGATAGTATGGTGATCGGACTCAGTGCTTATGTATAATGAAATATTTTCTGTTTTTCTGGTCGATTTGTATTCTTTTGTTGATATATTTGAATTTACATCTAGGTGGTTCACTTTTATAAGGTTTGATTTTACTTCTATTCTGAACCCGTATCGTTTAAAAAAAAAGATCTTTACTGCGCTAATCGTTTACCCTATTATTTTTACTTTTTATTATTAGTCCGTCATCTCTGTTTTAAACTGTTGTTTCTTTATTGTATTTATAGGATAGTTTTCACAATAATAAAAATCCTTCTAGATGAGACATTTTTGCACCATTATAATTACCAATTCCAACGTCAAAGTCTTTATCTTTTTTGTTCAAATCTCATTTTATGAAACAACTACTAGTATAGCCCGGCGTTGCTCGGGTGTAATAAAAGCTTTAAAACCAAAGTGGATATCGGCTTGGAAAGAGAAATCGGTGAGCCGAGTTCGAATTCCAGTTAAGTACCCTGCATTCACTTAAGCACTGGTACCCTTGGAAAAGGTATTAATCCGTCACTTCCCTCCAGTTATGGGTTAAATAACAGGATTGGGCCTGGAGGCAACCCATCTAGTGTTGGTATCACAATAAAACATCCTTGGTAGCCCTGGCGAAGCATCAAGTATTCAGCTATTTGACAAGATTATGAATTTCGCTATAAACTGCGCCAGGGTTCCAAATGCACAGGGAATACTTGAGGGGTGTAGTGAGTTCTATTTCGGCCAAGGCTTTAGGACGAAGGCAATCATGGCCTTCCAAAACTCCCTATCCCTAATGTCTCTTAGCACTCCTATTACACCACCCAAACCCCGCTCTGTTGTCCATTTGCTCAAGTCCATCAAGTATGTCACGCGTTGCTTTCTTCTGTCTCTCTTTCTCTCTGTCTGACCTATAAAACGATGATGTTTTAGAGAGGATGGAAATGAAAAGGAAACAAATGCTTAACATCAGAAAAAGACAGTTAAAGTTTCTGGGACATGTAATGAGGAAGGAGGGCGTGGAGAATATGATACTTATAGGCCAGATGAGGGATACTAGAATCAGGCAAGTACAAACATTTAAATACCTAGGAAGTGATCTAACAGGAGATAGAAAGTGCGACACAGAGATCCGAAGGCGAATTGGCATGGCGAAGGACGCGTTCCGGAAGCTGAGTAAAGTACTAAGACACAGGAAAATTTCACTAGAAACAAAGAAGAGAGTGCTAGATTGCTATGTGATGTCAGTTCTTCAATACGGCAGTGAATGCTGGACAATATCATCGAAGATAAGAAAAAAAAACTTGAAGCAGCGGAAATGTCGTTTTACAGAAATATGCTGCGGATATCATAGACCGAGCATGTGAACAATGATGAGGCTTTGAAAAGAAACATATTCTCTCTCCCAGGGCTCGGCACCCCTGGCACCCCACAAAGACTCCGCAAGTCCTGAGACGGTCTGTGTTCTCTATCGTCTATCTTCGACTCTACCATTCCCTTTTCCTCCCCGCAATCAGACATTAAAACAATAATTAATAAGAAACGAGAAGGGAATCGACTCACGGGAATCCGGCAAGCTATCAAAACCATAGAGAGAACCAAAAAGTGTCTTACCTGGTGGTGTTTTCTCCGACGAACTCTACCAAGGCCCTCGATTCGTTTGGTGGCAACTCAGGATTGATCCTTGGTCACGGCAACCAAATGTGACACTACCGCACAGGGCACTGTAACCCTCAGTTCGGTGTGAGTTGGCATGATCTCATTGATCGTGCTAAGACATCCGCAAATCGAAGGAGCGGAGACCAATTTACAATGGCCGAAGACTGTGAGCCGGCCGGATCCCCAGAGAGGATTGAAATTGATTATAAAAATAAATGCTCGACATGAAAAATAGAGTTGGGAAGCAGTTTTTTCAGAGTCTGTGGAAGTTTTTCGAGTTGGGTGACAGTTTTTGAGTTAGAGCTGCTATCAGTCGAAATGTAGCGGCTGGGGGGGAAATGGCCCAGCCTGGGAGCCATGACCCACGGCTGGTCGCCTACCATAGAACTTATGGCTAAAGAGTTAATTTCAAATGAAGCCTGTCGCAAATTAACTCAAAGAAGTTAATTTGGAATAATGCTCCTTCGACATGAAACCCGAAAGAACGTTATTGTTATTTTTTTTTATCACGGGAAAATCGAAAATTCTGAATCTTCGTTCGTTCAACCTCGGCAAACTCCGTTAAACTCCGATAAGGACCCGAAAGAACTTTGCTGTTTTAGAAGTTACATAGGAAAATTGACAATCCTGATTATAGAGAATGAATGAAAAAACTTTTAATGAAATACAAGAGACTTTGGCTAATATTTGAAGAGATCTGTTTATTTCAACGCTAACGAAACTTAGACATTTTACTTGAAGATTAGAAGCTTTGATGCTTTCGGTGAAATTTCTCTCTCCATTGTAAAAATCATTTTCGACGATTGTATATCATTTTCGACAACTGTATTCTTGGGAAAAGACAGACATTGTTTTTTCTTTATATAAAGACATTCTACGTAGCTCTCCAGGTGTGTTTGACATCGTTCATTTATTTTATTAATTTTTTTTTTTTTTTTTTTTTTTTTTTTGGTGCCGTGTTTATTTTTTTCAACTCATAAGTGTACACCAGTGTCCGGACTGGCTAAGAGGGACGACTGTTGAAATTGCACGACGAGACATCTGGGATCTAATCACAACGTGGGACAGTGGTCCGTTGTTGCAAAATCCGTCCTGTAGTGCAGCTTTTGTGGCGACATAATCGGACGGGATCGCCGCAACTGGGTGGCAGTGTCACAACTGGGATCGTCACGACCGTCGGCGAGAACGAGGGTCACATAAGGTCTACCGTGCCCTGTGCGGTATCTCAACTGGTTGCCGCCGGGCGAATTGACAGCCAGCCAGGCTGAGGTGTCACAAATGGATAGTGGCTTGGAATGAGTAATATGTATATATATATATATATATATATATATATATATATATATATATATATATGAGGGGTAGCTGGGTGTGTATGTGTGTGTGTGATATATAAATATTATTATGAATTATTTCTTTAGAACATGTACAAACTACAAGCTACTACAAAACTGTACATTTTGTTTCGACACTGAGAGGACAGTGTCTCATCAGGTTGTTAATAATGGTAATTTTTATTGGAAAAAAAATTTAAATACCACTTACTTTTATTTTTGGAAATCTTTTGTACGAAGTAAAAATATATTAAAGAAGAGGAGAAAAATATAGGAAGCATAAAGAAGGCAGAAAAGATAAGAAATCAAGAAAAGGAAAATAAAGAGGAAAGGGAAAGATGCAAAGGAAACAGTGAGAAAGTTATGAGAGGAAAGAGCCAATGAAAACGACCCAGAGAGAGAAATTTAAAATATAGGCAGAAATTGAATTGTAGACAGATATTGATATTGGTTCTATAGTGTCCGGGCTCAAATCTTTTAGCATTAAAAAGTTATACTTCTCTAAAGGAAAAGGAAAAATACAAATGGAGTAGAAAGTGAAGAGAAAAATGAAGAGGAAAAGTTAGGAAATGTATAGAGGGAAGAAAGGGGAGAGACAATAGATACAGCTAAGAAAGAGAAATTCTAAATTTTGGCTGGAAGTCAATTGTAGATAGATACAAACATCGATTACATTGTTTCACGCTAAATCCTTAAATTCATTAGAGCTATAAATAATAAATTAGAGAAATAAAATAAAAGAAATTAAATTGAAGAAATAAAATAAAAATAAATTGGATGAAAAAAATTAAAATTATAAACTAAAATTTTAATTTTAAAATTAAATTTAAAATTAAAATTAAATTTAAATTTAAAATTAAAATTAAAATTAAAAGAAATTAAGTTAAGATTAATATTAAAATTAAAATTAAAGGCATTAAATAGATCACAATTTGTAATAGAAAATAAAGATAAAATAACATTAATAAAAAGATTATATAATTAAAGTAAATTATCAAGATAGTAAGGTTAATACTGTAAAAGTTTGCAATTGCTTTAGTTTCCTATCTTAGAATTCTAGTAGGATTGTAAGGTTAATTCTTTATTATGTTTACAATTTACTGTAGTTTCATGCCTTTGATTTAGTAGTATGTCACTTTTCATGCATTTGATAATTTCCATTTTTTCTTGCAGACAAAGGAAACATGGTTCATTCACTGATCTAAATATTCTAGCTTGTTTGAGAATTTTTCGTTTAACTTAAAGTGTTTTATTCTCTTCTTTTAAGTTCCAAAAATATTTAGAAAGTGATGTCATATTTTATAAATCCTTCTTAGTAAAAGATGAGAGATGGTTGTAGAAACGATTTTTTAAAAAGTTCATTGTACTACCAATATAAACTTTAGTAACCCTAGGATTTTCTACTGATGAGATAAAGCACATGTAGACAAGGGATCTAGTTAAACACTTATTAGAAAAGGGGCATTGGTTGGGCTTTCTACAATTATATAAGTTTTTACTCCCAAGCATATTAAAATGAGTAGTAAAATTACTAATCTTATTGTTATATAATTTCAATATTTTATTATTATGTAATTGAATTATTTTTTCTAAATTTTTAGAGCAACTACAACTAAGCTTTAGAGTACTCCTAATGACAATTTTGCTTAATTTTCATTAGCTCTTCCCTCTCAATACTGTCTAACTTATTTTCCTCCTTATTTTCTAGTTTATCTGTATCTTTCCCTTTTTTCCTTTTCTTGATTTTTCATCTTCACTACCCTCTTTTTCTTTCTCCCATTCCCCCATCTTTTTTTAATATCTTTTTACCTCGTATAATTTTTTTTTAAATAAAAGTAAGTGGTATTTTTTAAAATTATTTTCATTAAAACGTTTATTAACATCATTATTAACTACCTGATGAGACATTGTTCTTTTAATGTCGAAACAAAAATGTACATTTTGTAGTAGTTTATAGTTTGTACATGTTCTAAAGTATAACATTGGTCTATTTTTATATTGAACATTGTTTTAAATTAATGTTTTGAACGTTGTAATTTTTTCTTCGTTCCTTTTTCATATATATATATATATATATATATATATATATATATTATGTACCTCCAATAAATCGCTCAAAACAGCATAGTAACTTTTTCCATTAAAATGTTTATGTTATTATTAAGAAAGATCAAAGTAATTTTAATTATTTTTTAAAAAAATTTAATCCCTTCTAATTTTGGCAGAAAATTTTGTTTTGATTTGAGTTAGTGGGTAACCAAAACGTTAAGACTGTTTATAATGGAAAACGTAATGATTACATCACCCACTTTTTTTCCGGTGACAAACACATTAATTTGGAAATTATCGCGAAAATCAAATAATCGTTGGATTTTAATGAAACTTTCAGTTCTCATCACGAATAAATTAAATTATTTTTAAATTATTATTTTTTTAAATTTTGATACAAATATATATTTTTTACTTCTGTTACCCCAATCCACGTAAATCCATGAAATTTCAATAAATTTTGCTTTCTTGCGGTAAATGGTTTTATTAGTCATACGCAGAACTCATTGGGGAATATAAATCATTTATTTTTTTTTTTTCAATTTGGCTTCTGTATCCGAAAATATGCTCCGCATAGTAAAATAAAAAATGCAATAAAAGTCTTGTATTATTTAATTTGATAGTCTTTTAATTGTTTGAATAAATAATAAAAATTAAGGACATTATAGTCTGAAGAAAAATTTTTTTTTTGATTACTAATGAAATTTTAAAAGAATTGTTTTCATCTTTTCTAATTATAATAATTTATAAAGTTTCAAAAATATTTTTAAAATACTTCAAAGATTTGTTGTGGTTAGATTTGTCGATCGCTCATATATGGTAAAATTCAAAAATTATAAAAAAAACTCAAACTTTTATGTTCCATTCAAAATAATTTCTGTTTAAAATGCACCAGAGTATTTTGCTGAATGGAAATAGTAAATCTCATCATTTAGCTTTCAACTAAAACTAAAATAAAACTTTCAAGAAAACTTTTTGATTTTTAAAAATAAAAGTTAGATATCGAAAATGAGATGAGCTACCTAATATATATATATATCGGAGAAACCGACTTTTGGCTCACTTTTAGATTTAGTTTATATATATATATATATATATATATATATATAAACTAAATCTAAAAGTGCGCCAAAAGTCGGTTTCACTCGCCGGATCGTCAGGACTTGGCTCTTTCGTTCTTTCGTGTTGAGCTCTTTCTTGTTAAGGTTTTCGTCTTGGGTTTTTTTTTCTTTCAAACACGGCTTATACTTTGTTTGTTTCTTTTTTTTTATTTCCCTCTGCGTTGTGGTACAGTGGATATCGGCTCGGAACGAGAAACCAGCGAACCGAGTTCGAATTCCAGTTGAATCCATTGTATTCACTTACGCGCAAATTCCCTTGGGAAAGGTATTAATCCGTCCTTCCTTCCAGTTATGGGATAAATAACAGGACAGATTGGGTTCTATAGCCTTGGTCGGCAACCAGTCTACCGCAGAAAGCAATGGCAACCTACTGCGGGATAATCTTCTGCCCAGTCAGTCATGTCTCTTTTGAGACATGATCGCCCAAGCGTGTATCACGTATGGCACCTAAACTGACCCATTTGGTAGTACCTTTTGGGTTTGATGACTTACTTTACCGATTTGTTAGCAGTCGGTTTTTCTGATTTTGGTCGTGATTAGTGCTACCGTTTTGGTGGTACGTTTTACAATATATATATATATATATATATATACAAATTAATAACGAAGTTAAAAGATACTCTGAGTTGAAATATACTTTCCTACTCAGCTAATATAATTTCCACAGAAAGACTGCTAATCAACAGCAACAATATTCTTTGGAAGAGTAAGTTCCAATTCATTCTTTATTCCTCGTATCATTGATAAAGAACACAGACGTATCCGGAAATTACGACCTTTAAAATCTTTGGCTTCGTATTTCAATTTAGCCAAAAGGCTGATATATACAGGATGCGATGGATAAACTGTCATCTAAATGATGCCAAAATGAAAATAACAATGTTATTTCATTTTAACAGATATATTTACCTAAATTACACATAGATATCTTGAAATACTGAAGAGGAAATGTCTTCAATAAAATTGCTATTGGCTTCAACGACGGCCTACAGATGAGTTCGGGATCTACTGTAACTCTTCTGGGCGGTCTTCTTGTTTAAGTTGGTGAATAATGCTATAACCATTAACTTCAGGTCGTCTTTGGTGTTACAAGGAGTTTTGTAGCCAAATGTAAGTGGGGGGTGATCGCAGAAATTGTCTGAAAGACAAGGCTGGGTTCTCCTGCTTGTGTAGCATAGTGCAGAGTCCTGTTGCCAGACATAGATTGTTCCAGCAGCCACCCTCATAACCTATGGCTGCACTACTTCCTCAAGGCACTTGATGTAGCCCTCCGCGTTTAGTCTGAGGCCTTGGGAGAAGATGAATAGAAGCCTGACTTCACCGTCACTGGTGATCACTCCTAACACCTTCGTAATCACCATTAGATTCATCTAACTCATTCTGAATCCTCTACACTGTTCTCGGATTCAGATTCAAACACTCTAAAATGTTTGTATTACAGCTTCTGGCGCGAATGCCGAGCAATCCAGCATACCGTTCCCAAATTTCTGGCTGAGTGAATCTTGTCATGGCGCTATTTTTGTCACAGACGATACCCAACTGACCCTACTATACTGTGAAGTCGACGAATAAAATAAAAAAAAACGCATGCGTGAAATGAAAATATAAAATGGCGAATATTTACTCATCGCAGCCTGTAATAAATATCATCAATCTTTTTTCTTTTTTTTTTTAATCATATCACCCCGAGCAAGGCGGTAACGCCACTGATGTGCAGGGGACTATGTAAGAGTGAAAAGATTGAAAAAAAAGAAAGCCGGAAACCACATCCTGAACAGGGAACAAGGGATGAGCCTCTACACCTGTACAATAGACGTGGGTGGAGTGTGAACCAGGCGATAGCTTAGTCTATCTACTCCAATTGAGAAAAAAAAATGAAAAAAAAGAAAAAAAGAAAAGTGAAAAGATTGGAAAAGAGAAAGCCGGAAACCACATCCTGAACAGGGAACAAGGGTTAAGCCTCTACACCTGTACAATAGACGTGGGTGGAGTGTGAACCAGGCGATAGTTTAGTTTATCTACTCCAATTGAGAAAAAAAAATGAAAAAAAGAAAAAAAGAAAAGTGAAAGCTGGAAACCACATCCTGAACAGGGAACAAGGGATGAGCCTCTACACCTGTTCAATAGACGTGGGTGTGCCAATATTATTATTATGTTGTCTTTTTATTCCTCAAATTTGATTTACCAGCCTATTAAATCTATATATTATAAGTACACGTGAACCGTCTTTCGTTTTAAGTATATACATATATATGAACATTATTTTTTATCGATACTCGTATTTAAGTAAATATTCTGTTTTTTTAATTAAACAGTATTATATATTTATATCTACTGGCCTGATTATTTACTATAAGTTGTTATTACGAAAATGTGTGCCATTCGGCAGGATTCGAACCTGCGACCCCTATGTACATGGGGGAAGCTACCATTTGATCTGGCAACATCTTAGACCTCTCGACCACGAATGGCCTCCAGTCTAAACGAGTTTTATCAAGCCTATATAACATATTTTCTATTCATCGTAACAACCATATCTGCTCTGAAATGCATCGGAGTGTCAACAAATGTAAACATGTTACGGAAATTAACGAATTTTAACGAAACTTGGTTATAAACAACAGACAATTTGAAATGAAATTCGGTCGGGTTTCAATCCTGGGTTAAAAGCAATCGGAGTCTAACCGTACTGATGAGCTGTGATACAGGGAAACAGATCTGTCTGCGGATTATATATATATCGAGAGAAAAAGCGAAAGAGAAAGAATGTTACAAAGAGAATGTGAAAGAGAAAAAGAGAGAGAGATTCTATAATTGTTGAATAGTCAGGATGAGAAGATTAATATCCTTCTTGTTTTAGTGAAAAGGGTCTGCACTAACTTTAAAAATAAAGGAAAAGAACTTGCATCACCATGTTTCATGTGACCTGGATCCTCAGATAGATGCCTGTTTAGCTATCAATAAAGATCAACTCAAGCGTGAAGGCTTCCGACATAGTAACAGCTATAGATTTGAGTCAATGAAAAGGGGTACATTGTTTCCAAAGCACCGGCTATCAAGAAAGAGCTGGTCCCCTCAGCCAACATTAAAGAAAGAATGCGAAAGGCTAATAGCATGTCCAAGTATGGTTCAGATATTTGTCAAGGTGCAATAATCCGGGATGAATTATCCTTTTTCCAAATCTCTACGAGCGAGAATATTTGGATCTAAAAAGAGCCAAGTCAAGACTTTTTCTAAGAATCGTCTGCAGCCAACTGACAAATACGATGGCTTTTTTCTGGTTGAATTTTTTGAATGGGTGTTTAATTCTTTACACTATTTACATTCGGACTATTGACCTCATCTTTGCTGTTGTTATCACGTTTCGAACATTCTGCACTCCGGTGTTCATAAGATGTATATAGTTACTGATAACATGGATTGATATACACCTGATGAAGGCCAGAGGGCAAAATGGTTGAAACGTTATGATATCAACAACAAAGATGTAGACGATAGGCTCAATCGTAAATAGTGTAAATAACTGTATGTTTTTTTTTTATGATTTGGTGAACGATTTTGATCACTGATCTCTTGACATTGAGAGAATTCACTCGTAATATCAATGTTGTAAAATGTATTTCGTTCGTTCAAGATCTTCTCCCCATCTTTTCCAATCATCAGATGTCCAAGCATACCACATATACCATTCCACATAAGCATACCACATATACCATTCCACATAAGCATACCACATATACCGTTCCTCATAAGCATACCACATATACCATTCCACATAAGCATACCACATATACCATTCCACATAAGCATACCACATATACCATTCCACATAAGCATACCACATATACCATTCCTCATAAGCATACCACATATACCATTCCACATAAGCATACCACATATACCATTCCACATAAGCATACCACATATACCATTCCACATAAGCATACCACATATACCATTCCACATAAGCATACCACATATACCATTCCACATAAGCATACCACATATACCATTCCACATAAGCATACCACATATACCATTCCACATAAGCATACCACATATACCATTCCACATAAGCATACCACATATACCATTCCACATAAGCATAACACATATACCATTCCACATAAGCATACAACATATACCATTCCACATAAGCATACCACATATACCATTCCACATAAGCATACCACATATACCATTCCACATAAGCATAACACATATACCATTCCACATAAGCATACCACATATACCATTCCACATAAGCATACCACATATACCATTCCACATAAGCATACCACATATACCATTCCACATAAGCATACCACATATACCATTCCACATAAGCATAACCACATAATAACCATACCATTCCACATAAGCATACCACATATACCATTCCTCATAAGCATACCACATATACCATTCCACATAAGCATAACACATATACCATTCCACATAAGCATACAACATATACCATTCCACATAAGCATACCACATATACCATTCCACATAAGCATACCACATATACCATTCCACATAAGCATACCACATATACCATTCCACATAAGCATACCACATATACCATTCCACATAAGCATAACACATATACCATTCCACATAAGCATACCACATATACCATTCCTCATAAGCATACCACATATACCATTCCACATAAGCATACCACATATACCATTCCACATAAGCATACCACATATACCATTCCACATAAGCATACCACATATACCATTCCACATAAGCATACCACATATACCATTCCACATAAGCATAACACATATGCCATACAATAAGATACTCTTTGCCATGCTGCATTAAAGCAGGTTGATTTTTTTACATTTGTTTAGAAAATTAAAATTTTAAATTCGTTTAAAAAATTCAAAATTGCACTCAATGCGAAACTGGAGTTTTAGTACTGACACTAAAAATTAAATTTATTTTTCCAGCTTTTAAGAATTTTGTTTTAAAATCATCTTAAAAAATATATTGTAATACCTTAATTCCGTAGTTTTTGCTTACAAACTGACTACATATTTTACTATATCAATAAAAATACAAATAAAGTTAATATTTTTTGTATTAGATGCATTGAATGGAAACTATACTGAAACCAGAATTCTAATTATGAATCAACAAAATCAAATTCATTTGCATTTTTACTGTATTCGATAAGAGGCTACTAGGGTGATAGTTAGAGGGACCAAAGGGTTCACCAAAGAACTCTGGTGAACTCTCTGACCCCTTTAACTATCGCCCTATTAACCTTTTAACGCTTCACGGTAAAGTATTAGAGGCTCTAATCAATGCTGAAGTAGTTAAGCATTTCACCTCACACGACTCTCTTACAAACAACATGGCTTCCAAAAAGGGATCTGCAATGTAATCGGTGGTGACTTGGCAGCTCGACTTTAATCACTTTCTCACCGACGTGACGTGACTTCACTCTGTCTTTTATAGACATCCTAGCAGTATAGCCCGGCGTTGCTCGGGTGTAATGAAAGCTTTAAAACTAATCCATAGTCCTGCAACTCAGACTCAGCCTAAAGAATATTTGTGTGAAGTTTGGTGAGAATCGAATAAAAATTGTGGATTTGTATAAAGAACATACAGACAGATAAACAGACACACACACACACACACACACACACACACACACACACACACACACACACACACACACAAACATCTTGCCTTTTATATATATATATATATATATATTATCGATTTTCTGCACTATTGTAAGAACTGCAACCTTGAAACTTCTGAATATCGTTTCTTATGTCTTTGTCTAAATTTGATTAAAATCGGACCACTCCTTCTATAACCCGATTTTTTCGATTATCGATTTTCGATATTTATCGGAGGTGCCTAGCTAAGAACACTCGCAGACGCTTATAATACAACTGTGCAAATTTTCAAGAAATTCGGTTCAGCCGTTTCGGAGTCTATAGATAACGGACACACACACACACACACACACAGTCACATACACACACACAGACAAAGTTCCATTTATAAATAAGTTTACATTTTTATGACAACTGTTCTGATAGGATTTTTTCCTTGGTGCCCCGTCCACCTGAATTTAAGCGTGCTACTAGACTGGCACCTATGTCTCACCTTTTATCGTTGAAATAGTTAAATGCAACCGCCTCTTCTACTCTAAAAGTTTCTTTCTTCGCACTTCCCGCCTGTGGAACTTGTTTCCATTTACTTGCTTCCATGATAGCTACAATCTCCAAAACTTTAAATGCAACGTCAATTACTATCTTCTATCTTCTTAAATCCCATTCAACTTTCATCCTTTCTTGAATACTCACTGTACACAGTCCTTTCTCTCACTGTAGCCTTCTGTGAACTAGTTTCAGTCTCGCGTTGCTTGGGATCAAATGATTAAAAATATAATAATAATTTTGTAAAGACATTGTAAAAGATTACAATGTCGGCTACTTAATGAATAAGATTTGTTAGATCATTCGATAGATCATAATTAATGAAACAAAAAATCAATAAAATCTGTGTAACACGATTTTAAAAATATATCTTATGCCATTATTTATCATGTGAAACCCCAACTTTTAAGTTAAATGCAATACCACGTTTTCAAAATCGACCTGTTCTAATGATGAACGGCTGGAGCAGAATTGGTTTTGAGGTTTACCATGAACAAGTCAATCATCCTACATGGACTCTATTGAATATGTCTGGGCCTTACTAGAAGAAACGAGTAAAAGCTGATATCCGTGAAAAATGGCGTGAACTTTTGCATTCAACTTAGCCAAAAATTCCCTGCTCGAAGATTGCAGGGCTTGTCGTTTTTCTGCCTGACGGCGTGAAGGCATACAAGGGCTGTAAAGCAGCGCCGGTTAGGTATTAATGGATTCATTCAATATGTTCCTTCAAACTCTAGGTTGCTGATTATCCTTGTTTGTTTTATTGTTTTTGTTTTTTTCTTTTGTAATTATTTAATCTCAAGCTATCGAAAAATTATGCTTCTTAAAATATAAATTACTGCAGTAATTCATAATTGTATGCTTAAGAAAAGCCATTTTCATGTAAATTAAGTTTGTCGAGCAGTAAAGTTAATGACAATCATTATGAAAAAGTGAAAATGACTTTAGTGACAGGCTCCGAAGTGGCAGGCTATCTGCTAGTGTAATGCCGATATCGCCAAACAGGATAATGCTCTTATTAAAGATGACAGAATAATGCCATTTTTAATGCTTTGTGAAGGCATTTAGGAAGTTCATCAACATGACAGTCACAATAGATAAGTAATGCCATGCCGTAAAGTCAATCACGGATATGAACCGTATTCATCATGTTTGGGTTTTATTAGGATGACCACTACAAAAAAAAAAATATTACAAAAATCGGGTGAAATCTGAATCCTGTGAAAAATTACTCAACTTCTGCATTCAAATTGGTTTCCAAATTTGGTGTGTGTTCATTTACTTTCGACATCTCCTTCTCCGTGTCTTAAGTAAGAGTTTTCTATCCATCTTCTCTTCCTTCAATTTGAGGTTTTAATATATTCTTCCGTTAAAGCATAATGTCTTGTTTGTAAATTCTCTTCCAAATCTATTCTTCAGTCATCTGGAATATTTTTGTCTAACTTTCCACTTAGAGTTGAACCTCTACTGTGTGATCTGCATACAACTGTGTCCATGATTTCTGATATCATCTCTAAATTGGATCCTCGCAAAGCAGACTTGATGGCATCCCCGCAGTAGGCCTTAAGAAATGACTCCTGTTCACAGTAAACGACAATAAAGGCCGTACGTTTTCTTGCTTTCCTACTTCGTGTAAATCCTTTTTTGTAGTTCCAGGCTTTAAGAAATCAGGCGAACCAGCCGATCCCTCTAATTATCGGCCTACTTGCCTTCTATTTCTTTTTGGCATAGTACTCTCGGGGAGCCGAGTTCGAATTCCAGTTGAATTCCTTGCATTCACTTACGCGCAAATATCCTTGGGAACAGTATTAATCCGTCTATTCCCTCCAGTTATGGGTTAAATAATAGGACAGATTGGGTTGTATAGCCTTGGTCGGCAACCAATCTACCGCAGAAAGCAATGGCAACCTACTGCGGGATAATCTTCTGCCCAGTCAGTCATATCTCTTTCGAGACATGATCGCCCAAAGCATGTATCACGTATGGCACTTAACTGACTGACTCTCGACTCGGAACGAGAGATCGGGGTGCGGAGTTCGAATTTCAGTTGAATCCCTTTGCATTCACTTACGCGCAAATACCCTTGGCAAAGGTATTAATCCGTCTCTCCCCTCTAGCTATGAGTTAAATAATAGGACAGATTGGCTTCTATAGACTTGACTAGCAACCAGTCTACTGCAGAATGCAATGGCAACCTACTGCAGGATATTCTTCTGCTCAGTCAGTCATGTCTCCTTCGAGACATTATCGCCCAAGTGTGTATCACGTATGGTACTTAACTGACTGACTGAATATGATAGTTGAAAACATGATTAAGGCTTATATTGGGCATAAAGTGGGGGATCAGTTTTATATTGATATGAAGTAATAAACTGATCCCCCACATTATACTTAATAATATAATACATCTCTCCCCTCTCTAGCTATGAGTCAAATAATAGGACAGATTGAATTCTATAGCCTTGGCTGGCAACCAGTCTGCAGGATAATCTTCTGCCCAGTCAGCCATGTCTCTTTCGAGACTGACTGAATAGAACCTCTAATCAACTCTGAATTGGTTAGCCATATCACTTCCCAGCATATTCTTTCAAATAAGCAATATGGTTTTCACATCTCCGTGTCAACGACTGATGTATTAACGATTAATGCTGAAAAAATCTATCAAACTTTAGATCAGAATGGCGAAGCTCTGGCTGATGTTTCGGATATCGCGAAGGCATTTGACATACTGGCTTTCTTCGCAAGTTGAAAAGTTATAGCATTTCTGTAGAAATTTTTGAGCTGATTCAGTTTCCCTTATTAAATTGCAAAATGAAAGTTATCTTGAATGGCTACTCTTCTAGATCTTTTTGCATTAATGCAAATTTCCTATACTTGGGTGTACATTGTTCCTATTTTTCATCAACAACCTTTCTGATGTCATCGATCCTTCGCTTATTATCTATACTGATGGAGCAACCATTTATTCCCGTCACTAGTAAATCAGATCCGTTCGATGAAGTCAAATTAGCAGATAAGGATTTTAATGCCTCTAAAAGGACAATATCTTCTTTTAATTGTCTTAAAGAACCTTTTTTGCATGGCTGATACTAACCTTCAAAAGAATGGCTCATTGCGTTTTCTCGGGCCAATGTTTTCAGTAGTCATGAAGTGCAAAGATTATATTGCATCAATTACTAATCTGCTACAAGTAAAATTGATTCAGTATCCCGTGCTAGATATTTTTTTTCTCGACAGACTCTACCTTATCTATTTTAATTCTATCATTTTCTATGATTTGAATATTACTGCTACGTCTGGTAATCCTGCTATATATTTAGATATTTTGGTACAATCCAAAGAAGAATCTGCAATGTTATTGATCGTGACCTACCATCTTGGCTTCAGTCACTTTCCCACCGCCGTAACGTAGCTTCCTCGTTTTTTGTTTCTTTTGGCTTTTTTTTTTTTCTATAAATCTCCAATTCATAACTCGCATCTTGGACTCCTCTGAAGAAGTCACTTCTCTATCTTTATACGGAATGTCCATCGGAAGAAGTACGTAGAAATGTATCGACTTAAACGTTGCAGTAACAATAAAAGGCGAATTAAAATAAAACCTAGACAACGCTTGGAATGAAACCCAGAAATTACTGAAGGTAACAAAATTTAAGTAACCAGTTAGAAAATGTAAAATTATTATTGTTCTAATGAAGACTTTGGTCTGGCAGTTCGTTTTTTTTTTGTGCCACAGAAGTTTGATTTTTTTTCTTTAATTTTTTTTTTTTTTCATCTTCTATAATAATATCTGGTTAATGAAAATTCGTCTACAAAGTTCATCGTGTGCTGATTTTATTTTTCAAAAGGCAATTATTATGTGTTTATTTTATTCTTCTTCACAGTCTTTACTTTTTATTTCATTATTATCCTCACTCGCGTCTTTGTCGCTGCTGCTGCTGCTGCTGCTATTTATTATTATTATTATTATTATTATTATTATTATTATTGCTGGTTCTGAGACCATTGCCTGTGTTATTTATTCAAATGCTTTTAAATTGAATGCACGACTTGACGTATTTTGGCTTTCTACCTTCAAAATCGTTTAACTTTGCGATGTTGTTTGCTTCTCCCCTTCCATTGTTTAAACCTCATCGCTTCGTTCCATTTTCCAAACACAAATTCCATTATCTGTTTTTCGTGAAACCAAGCTAACTGAACGTACAATTTCAGCGTAATTTAAAACTAAATTATTTTGTTTTTCTTTCTTTATTTTTTTGTTTGTTTGTTTGTTTGTTTGTTTGTTTGTTTGTTTGTTTGTTTGTTATGCCGTTAGGAACCCGTCTTTTTGCTTCTTTCATTAATGCTACTTTTTTTCTATTCCTTTTGAAGAGAAATTGTTTCGTACAAAGGTATTTCAGAAAACTATTTAGATTTTGTTTTATACAAGATTTATAAAATTTTATTGTTCATTTATCCGAAAAGTATTACAAAGATTCGATAAATTAAAAAAAAAGGAAAAAAGTGGAGAGTATTTGAAATTCTGAAACAAAGAAAGAGGATGAATTTTAAGATAATTTTAATTAAAAGTGTATTACTTTGAAATTCTATACAATATTTTCTTTTTCAAATATGAAAAAAAAAATAGACTGAATTTTTACAAAAGATTAAACATAACTTCGAAAAAATTTAATGCAAAAATGGGTTATTGGGGGGAAATCCTGAAGAGATTGAATTTAATGACAAAACACAATTACCAGGAGTAAATTCGGCTGATATTAAATTAAAAATCTAACCTCAAAAGAGATTCGTGAACCGTAAAACAAAAGGATAGAAAAATTAAAATCCGGCTGGTAATATTTTATTATTCAATCCAATATTTACAATACACGGATGTTGTTTATATCTCTGCTAATATCTCGATAGTCTAATCCACATTTTCTTCCTAAGATAATCCTGATAGTTTATCTTAAAATTTTTATCTGAAGTCGACAACAATTTTTCACTGTACAAGGCCCAGAGGCCACTCGAGGTAACAGTTAGTCATGTCTCTTTCGAGACATTATCGCACAGTTTATACGGATATATAACGGTTAACCCTTGATTTGAGTAGGTTAAGATTGTAATGAACAAGAAAACATCCTCTTGGTTGTCGATTCCCTAGAGCGGTGCTTTGGTTGGAACTTTCACCCTTGTGCATATTAACTGAAACAAAACGAACGATGTCTTCTTAGGATCTTTCATACTTCCCTTGATCACGTATACGTCGTCTGTTGGCGTTGTTTTTCTCTTCTGGTCGCATTTTTCTTTACGTTTTGGACTGATGGATCTAGTTTGTTTCTTCGCCTTGATGACACCAATGACAGTTGAAAGGCTGGCATTGCAATATCCGAAATCTTTCTGTAAGGCTTGCCAGTGTGTTTGTGCAATGTTACAATTTTCGTACGCTTCTTCGGAGTAGCATCCATTGCAGACAACGGTCGCAAGAAAACTAATCGACAGTCCCGAAAATAGTGCATGGGCGTGATAAAAATCTGGTGCAATCACGTAAAATTTTTCAGGGCTAAACAAATTTCATCATACACTCCAAAAATAGATTTCTTTTTTTAATCATATCACCACGAGCAAGGCGGTAACGCCACTGATGTGCAGGGGGCTACGTAAGAGTGAAAAGATTGGAAAAAAGAAAGCCAGAAACCACATCCTGAACAGGGAACAAGGGATGAGCCTCTAAACCTGTACAATAGACGTGGGTGGAGTGTGAACCTGGCGATAGTTTAGTCTATCTACTCCAATTGAAAAAAAAAAGAAAAAGAAAAGTGAAAAGATTGGAAAAGAGAAAGCCGGAAACCACATCCTGAACAGGGAACAATGGATGAGCCTCTACACCTGTACAATAGACGTGGGTGGAGTGTGAACCGGGCGATAGTTTAGTCTATCTACTCCAATTAATTTATATTACTTCACACCACTGCAAATGATCAATTACACCCTGTCACTTCAGTGGGTCTAAAATTAACCGTATGGTAAAAGAAAGGAAGATAAAGCAATTGTTTCGAGCAATTTGAACAAAGGGTGCACTTCTTAATAATGTAATCGGGGCAGAGTGACTGTAGATCAATGTGTGTATCACGGTGGGTCCTAGCCGTGAAGATTAAAACTAATGGAACTAGGCAACGTCGTTCAACATATCGCTTTCCATAGAAGTAGCGACAAAGCAAAAAGAGAGGCTTTCAGCCTCTCATCTATAAAAGAAAATTGAATGATAAACTGATTTGGTACTCGATAATGACTGAGGTTTCCTTTTAATTGTGACAAACTTTGAGTATTTTTCCTGCAGAAACGAAGTTTTGATTTTTGTATAAGTAACTACAGAGACACAGAAATTTTAATTGTCACATTTTTTTTTACTTTGTGACGTCAAGGACTTCATAAAAAATGAAAAAAGCATTTAAAATAATATGTTTATGCTTCGCATATCAATGTGAGTAGCAGTGGTCATAGCACAGCTCCGCGTGTCCTCTCTGACAACAAGATATTTTCTGTCCTACTTCTCCAAATACTCCGTACATATACTGGTCTCTTCATTTGCATGCGATACTACACCTCCCTGAATCGTAGTGGTCGTACACGCTTGTTTTTTCTTTTACTACTCCTAACTATTTTTGTTTTGTACTGTCCTTCCTATTGTTTCTTATGTTTTTTTAATGGTAATCTCAGCCTTCAATTTCCATCTGCTCTTCATCAATTTCCTCATTCTCACCTTCTTTCATTTCCTGCTCTGTTCCCCTTTTATAACTTTCCACCTCTTCTTGTTCTTGATCTTCCATTTCCACATCGTCTCTGCTTCTGAACTGATCAGCATGTACCAGTATATTTTTTCCTTTCTTTTCCAATATAGCCGTGTTGTGACGTTTTTACATGAGGAAATTTGCCTCTTCTGAATTCGTCTCTTTATTCTTTACCACACCTTTTCTCTAGTTGCAAAGGAAATAGTTATGGGGGCTCTGATTTGTCTTCCCATTAATGCCGATGGGCTCAGTTTCTTTCCTGTATGTAGAATAGATGTGTAACTGAGAAGTATTTATGGTAAATACGCTTCTATGTTTTCCGTAAGTAATAATGCTTTTAATTCCATTTTCAGGGTTTGTACCATTCCCTTCGCAATACCATTAGACTGTGAGTGATATGGTGGTGTCTTGTATGGGATGCATCCAATTTGTTTTAACCACATACGTTGCAAAAGTCGTGGGAATTGTCGGTGACTAGTGTCTGGGGGATTCCATTCTTAGTATTTGTTTTATTGGGGTGGTTTTTCTGTCTTTTACTCTGGCAACTTCTGGCCATCCTGAATATGAGTCTACTAGTACTAAGAATAATTCCAATATCTAAACTTATTTATAAATGGAACTCTGTGTGTGTGTGTGTGTGTGTGTGTATGTGTGTGTGTGTGTGTGGGGGGGGGGGGGGGTCCGTTACCTATAGACTCCGAAACGACTGAACCAATTTTCTTGAAAATTTACACAGTTGTACTGTAAGCGTCTGCGAGTGTTCTTAACTAGGTTTTGTGTCGAGGTACCCCCGATAAATATCGAAAATCGATAATCGAAAAGATCGGGTTATAGAAGGAGTGATCCGATTTTAATCAAATTTGATACACTCATAGACAAAGACATAAGAAACGATATTCAGAAGTTTCAAGGTTGCAGTTCTTATAATAGTGCAGAAAATCGATAATATATATATATATAAGGCAAGATGTGTGTGTGTGTGTGTGTGTGTGTGTGTGCCTGTATGTCTGTATCTATTTTTTTCAGGCCTTTTATTTTAGTTTTTGCTTCGGGTTTGGCTCTAAGTAGGTATAATTGTAGTTCTTAGTCTCAGCCATGATACCATTTACTCAGATGACTTATTTAGCCTTCAAAATTCAGTTTACGACGAAAAAAACTTATTTGGTATCGATACCAGGAAATCAAAATTTGACTTACATCCATTCATTTTTCTTTCAGTCTACCTTTTAGCTTTAACTGGAAGCAACTATTGCTTTTTAGTCTTTCGTGCCAACGTCCAAAGAGTCTGAGCTCCAGGGCCATAGATTAGTTTTAAAGCTTTCATTACACCCGAGCAACGCCGGGCTATACTGCTAGTCTCTGATGTGTGCGTGATTCATGTGAATCCTAAACACACGGCACTGCTTCTTTGGGCGAAGAGTGAAATTTTGCTTTCTTAAAACTAATAATTTCCGCACATTTTGAACACCTCTTAACGTATTCCTTATATCCTGGCCACCATACTTGCAACTTTAGTCTTCTATGCGTTGCTGTTATACCATAATGTACGACATCATCTACTCCTTTTAGTATGTCCCTTCTCAGTATTTGTGGAACTACTCTTACATCTCCATTACATATACTGTCATTTTCTGTGGTTAGTTTGTTCTTTGTCTCCTTAAAGGGTAGCTGTGTCATCAAACAATTTCTTCATATATTATTTTTGTTCTCTCTACTCTTCTGCTTAATACTGAGTGTTGCATTGTTTCAATTTTGTGTCTTTTTTTCTGTTTCCATCCAGTGTATTATTTTATCTTCAGCATTTTCTTGTCTTTCTTCTGTTTCATTCTTGAACTGCGATCTTGATAAGTCTACATGAGGAATAGTGTTCCCTTTTTGTTTGACCAAATCCATTCCTTCCTCTCTAACCGCACATTGAAGGTGGTATCAAACGGACATGCCTCCCAGAACTACCATACAAACGCGGGTGTCCCCCAAGGCTCTATCTTAGGTCCTACGCTGTTTCTGATCTCCCCGATGGCATAACATCCCAAGTAGGCATGTACGCCGATGACATCACAGTTTACTCTCGCCTCGATCAAAAATCTGGTGTGGGCAACAAGGGGAACCTCGCTGCCGAGCTTGAAAATCCGTAGTGGACTGGGGTAAGAAATGGCTCGTAAATTTCAATTCTTCTAAAACGAAGCTGCTATCAATTAACCACCATAGACAACCGCACCTACCTCCCATTAGCATGGAACAGGCTTGCCACCCAGAGAGTAAAACACTACGCCTGCTTGGCCTCACACTCTCAGCGGACTTCAAGTGAAATGACTATATCGAAATCGGTTTTCTGTGCAGGGCCCAGAAGTTCTTTCCGTCTCAATCTATCCTGCACATATATAAATCTACCATTTGCCCGTGTATTGAATACTGCTGCCACATCTGGTCGGGTGCCCATGCTATTCTCCTCGGGTTTCTTGACAAAATACAACGGAGAATCTGTAATGTGATCGATACAGACTTGGCAGACCGGCTGCAACCACTCTCTCACCGGCGTGACGTGGCTTCCCTGTGCCTCTTCTATAAATACTTTCACGGCTTCTGCTCCGATGAACTTAGATCACTGGTGCCCCCTAGGTACGAATTTGCACGAGATACTAGATTAGCAACTAGGTCCCACCCTTTTACAGTGAAACCGATAAAATGTAACCGCAACTTCTACTCCAACTGTTTCTTTTCTCACACTTCCCGCTTGTGGAATTCCCTTCCACATACTTGCTTCCCCGACAGCTACAATCTCCAGGAGTTTAAATGTAAGGTCAATAGACACCTCCTAACACACTAACTCGCACCCATTCTCTCACTCTTCCTATGTACCTCCTTACTCGTCTATCACCCTCCTTCTGACATTTCCTATATCTAATCACTCTCTCACCACCTTCCCCTATGTAACCCCCTGCGCTATAATGGCAGTGGAATGCTTTGCTTGGGGTGAAATTTTAAAAAAAGTACACTATGTCAAAATCGAACGCCATGATTTTTATTACCCATCTTAAAATCCTTGAAGATGTGATTTTTGGCAATTCTTTTCTGGAGTTAAATATAAATTCTAATGTTTTGTGATTCGATTTTAAAAATAATTATTTTCCTATCGAAAGGTTTCGTGTCCTCTCCATGCTCCATACTATTGCTAGCGCTTCCTTTTCAACATTCGAGTAGTTAGTTTCTGCTGACGTTAACCTTCTTGATATGTACATGATTGGGCGTTCTTCTTGTGATAGAACAGCAGCAATCGCCTTCTCACTTGCGTCCGTTGTTAATATTATTTCTTTTTGGCGATCAAAAACTTTTATTATTGGTTTCCTCCTCTGAATATTCTTTAGTTCTTCAAAAGCGATGGTTTGCTTTTGTGTCTACTCAAATTCATTGTTTTTGTTTGTGCTTTTTTTGTTCTTTGTTTTTTGCTTTTTTTTCGTAGTTATGCAAATAGTTCTATTATGTCGCTGTATCTTGGTATATATTTACTATAACAATTTAGCCCTAAAAAGGATTCTAATACTTTTTTATTGATGGGAGCAGCTATTTCTAATATTTTCTTTGTTAGTCTATCATCAGGTGATATGCTTTCTTCTGATATTCGATATCTTAATATGATATATTCTTACAATCAAAATTACATTTCTCTTGGTTTTTCGTCAAGCCTGCCTTTTTTAATCTCATCAAAATTTGCTCCGTTTTATATTTTAACTTTTCTTTATTTCTCGCCCTTACACTTATATCATCCTGGTATATTATCATATTTTTTATTTCTCCCTCGAGAAATAAAAGATTCAATCCCAAATTCCAATCACCTGACGAAATTCAGAGTGTACAACGACTGAAACGTCGTGAACATTGCTACAAATATGAGGCGAACAGCCCGAACAATGTACATAATGTTAGAAAAAAATACCTAATCTCCAAAGAAGATGAAATTTTGGCAACAAAGTCCCATAAGGAGTTAATATGTAGTTAAATAAACTACTGTTGCTTATATATATATATGTAGATACTGTTTATTTTCTTTTTATTGTATTTCTTTGTACTTTCGTTATCTCTTTTTTCTTTTCTCTTTTTCTCTACATTTTTTCTTTTTTTTTTCTCTTGTTTCTTTTCTTTCCATTAATCAATCGTCTACTTTTTCTTTATCCTTGCTTTTTTTCTATTCTTTGTTTTTTTTTTGTGTGTGTGTTTTTGTTGTTGTTTTTTTTGAATGAGCGAGAAATTTTTCGTAAATAACCGTTACAAATGTCTATTCTAAATATGGACATGTGAGCGTCTGTGTAAAATAATTTTTGGGGGGTGGATATCAACTGTTGTACCATTTGAGTCTGGCGAGTCGCAATAATAACATCCTTATGTGGTTAAATATGTATTACCCATTGTAATAAATCAAAGATCTTTTCTAAATTATATATATATACGGTTTTAATATTAATATAATCTTGCGTATAAGAAAAGTAGGAAACTTTTTTTCCAACACAAACAAATATAAATAAAAATTACTTGATATTTGCATCGTCAAAAGACTGATGATACTTCGAGTTTTAGTTTGATGTTTGTAATTACGCCGACCACTCAATTTATGAACATTTTATCATTTTTGATATGTAAATTTTAACTTGAATTTTTAAAAATAGAAATTTTTCATAAAACTTTTATTTTAGTTTTAATTGAAATTTAAATGATTAAGTTTACTATTTCCAGTAAGCAATATACTCTGATGAATTTCAAACAAAAATTATATTGATTAGAATCTAAAATATTGAAATTTTAAAAGTTTTTTTTTTTCAATTTTTCGGCCATTTTTGAGCAATCGACACATTTGTTAACAAAATATAATTTTCGGTTTTAAAAATATTGCAAAAATAAAATATACATCTGTGACACATATTTTGGAATATTAGCAAATATAAAGTTAAATTAATCTGATTTTCACAATCAATATGTATTTATGAAATTTAGAATAAAATTGTTTCTTAATCACGAAATGAAATTTAATCAACGTACCTTTTCCGTAAATGATTAACGTGTGATGACGGACACATTCGAAATAAGCTAAGTGTATAGCGACCAGAATTGACATAATTGTCAAGTTTTTTTTCTTGTAAGGGAAAGAAACCGTGAAACAAATGACCTTTTAATGCACACAGAGAAATTAACATAAAAAAAGAACTTCACATATCCATAAAATTCAAAATTATTTTAAAAATACGATGGCTCGAAAACTTGTATTAAACTTCTCAATTTTCGATTAATAAATATAGTCTTCTCTTAAAAACTTAATAGCCTAACGTCTACAAGTCTTAGCAATATTTTAAAAATATTTTTGAAACTTTATAAATGATTATAAATAAAAAATGGAAAACAAGTCTTTTAAAACTTCATTATCAATCGAAAAAACTTTTTCTTCAGACTATAATGTCTTTAATATATATTATTTATTAAAGTAATTAAAAGCTTATCTAATTAAATAATATCACAGTTTTATTGAATTTTTTATTTTTACAGATTTTCGGAAAAAGGTCCAAACGTTTGAAAAATATAATAGATGATTTATATTCCCTATTGTGTCATGCGTTTAATTAATAAAACAAATTTTGCCTATCAAATTTAATTTCTTGAAATTTCATGAATTTATGTGTCGTGGGGTGGGTAACAGATGTAAAAAATATTTTTACCAAGATTTTAAAAAGAGTAATTTCAAAAATAATTTAATTCATTTATGAATAAGATCCTGAAAGTTTTATTAACATCCGAAAATTATTTGATTTTTGTAAGAATTTCCAAATTAACGTGTTTGTCACTGGAAAAACAAAGAGGAATGTAATATTACGTTTTCCATTGTAAACTTCCATAACGATTTGCTTACCCGCTAACAAAAAATTAAAACAAAATTTTTACCAAAATTTCGAACGTGTTAGAACAAATTTAAAATTTTAAAAAATAATTAAAAGTTACTTTGATCTTTTCTTTTAAAAATATGAACATTTTGGTGGAAAAACTTTTAAGTTTGGGACCTTTTTTCTTCATACTACGCTGTTTTTTTCAGCGAATTAGTGGAGGTACCTTTTTTTTTTTTAATCATCTTACCCCAAGCAAGGCATTCCACTGCCACTATTGCGCATGGGGCTACATAGGGGAAGGTAAAGAGAAGGAGTGGTTAGACATAGGGAATGTCAGGAGGAAGGTAACAGATGAGTAAGGATACCGAGGATGAGGGTTGGGCAGATGGGAAGAGTGCTTGATAGAATGGGAGCAGGTTAGTGTGTTAGGAGGTGTCTATTGACCTTACATTTAAACTCCTGGAGATTGTAGCCGTCGGGGAAGCAATCGTGTGGAAGAGAATTCCACAATCGGGAAGTGCGAGAAAAGAAACTGTTGGAGTAGAAGTTGCGGTTGCATTTTATCGGTTTTATATTTAAAAATATAAATAAATTTCTTAATTTTGTAGAAGATTTTCAACTTTCGTTTTACAAAATGTTATTCCCCCGCATTTATGGAACTTGTATAAACTTTATAAAGAAGCAATTAGAGAAGAGCAGTTCAGGAAAAAACAATTTCCTTCAAAAACACAAGAAACAAATAGAAGAGACGAAGAATGGCCAAAGAAAAGGCAGAGTTCTCCATCCCCTGGAGCCTCCTACCCTACTATGCTGTGGCTGCAGATTCTTCTCAGATCCAACATAAGGCTCATTTCACATAGGAATCGATGAGCACCCCAGTACTCGGCCAATAGTCCCGCCAACAACAATGAACTTTAAAAATTGTCATTTCATGACTTGTCTTGTCGAAATAAGATTTGGAAGGTTACTGCGAGGTTACTGCGCATGTGCGTTGTGGTGCAGTGGATATCGACTCGGAAAGAGAAATCGGGGAGCCGAGTTCAAATTCCAGGTTGAATTCCTTGCAGTTACTTAGGCACAAATACCCCTGGGTAAAGGTATTAATCTGTCTCTTCCCTCCAGTTATGGGTTAAATAACAGGACAGATTGGGTTCTATAGCCTTAGCTAGCAACCAGTCTACTACAGAAAGCAATAGCAACCTACTGCGTGATAATCTTCTGCCCAGTCAGTCATGTCACTTTCGAGACATGATCGCTCAAGGCGTGTATCACGTATGACACTTAATTGACTGCGAGTGTGATGGCCCTTCCGGTGGACTTCAAGTTGGGTTAACCGAATATTTGTGGGTGATCTTAGTAGAACTTGTTGTAAGTATAAATACACTTATAATAAAAATAAAAAAATATATATATTCACAAAGACGACCAGGGAAAAATTGAAAGACTATAAATTACTTTTTTGTATAATTTTCTGTAAGAACATGATAACAAAATGTAGAAGTGGGTTTTGCTAGAACTTTTTTTGCAATCCTCACAGGATTTAACATTGTTGGCTTTATGGCTCACATCTTTTGGTCAAGATTTACAAAGTCTACGTTTCGTCCCATTTTGCAAGCCAACCAATGAAATTTGAATCAGTTGACTGGGCAGAAGATTATCCTGCAGTAGGTTGCCATTGCTTTCTACAGTAGACTGGTTGCCAGCTAAAGCTATAAAACCCAATCTGTCCTGTTATTTGACTCATAGCTAGATGGGGAAGAGATGTACTATATTAAGTAATAATTAGAGGGGGATCAGTTTATTACTTTATAACAATAAAAAACTGATCCCCGAGTTTATGTCAATTATTAGTCGTAATCATGATTCGAAATATTATATTCAGTCAGTCAGTCAGTTAAGTGCCATACATGATACACGCTTTGGGCATCATGTCTCGAAAGGGACATGGCTGACTGGGCAGAAGATTATCCCGCAGTAGGTTGCCATTACTTTCTGCGGTAGACTGATTGCCAACCAAGGCTATAGAACCCAATCTGTCCTGTTATTTAACCTATAACTAGAAAGGAGAGACGGATTAATACCTTTCCCAAAGGTATTTGCGCGTAAGTGAATGCATGGAATTCGAACTCGGCTCCCCAATTTCTCGTTCCGAGCCAATAAACACTGCACCACAACGTACATCTATCTGGAAAAATACTTTGACAAAAAAAGCCTACTTCGCGGTTTTTACTAGTTAAAACTGCATGTATTTTGTACCCCTTTATCGACTTGCATGTCGCCCTAAAATTTGGTTTTGACCAGTCAATGTATGGTTATTTTACCGAATGTGACGGACTAACGTAAGTCAGAAAATTTCATATATATATATATATATATATATATATATATATATATATATATAGTCATCCGCAGATACTACCGGCCATAATTATTGAACATCCCCAGGTTTTTAAAAGAAATTATGTATTTCATACTAATTTTTTAGTATCTATTGCCAAGTGGATAATTTTAAATGAAAATAGAATGGTTCTTTTGTTATTATTACTTTGCAAAATTTTACAAGGTAAGGAAGCAAAGATTAACCCTCTAGGGCCATTCGTATCATATTTGATACAGTATTTCCCTATAAGGAAACATTTGGTATTTCCCTATAAGGAAACATTTGGTATTCATTGACTGACCAGTCAGTACTGCTTTCATTTGAAATTTATAAAATATTTCTCTTAAAAAATTTTTCAGGAAAATATTTCTTTCAAGGCTTGTTTTCATACTGTATCAAATATGATACGAATGGCCCTAGAGGGTTAACTCGACCGAATCACCCAAAATTTTCTTCATTCTTTCATTGATGAAACAGCAATATAGTTAATTATTAAATATTTATAAATATGTTATTGTGCAGTATTGACAAAAGTAACCATTCTCTTTTCATTTACAATTATTCACTTGGCAATAAATACGAAAAAAATAGTATAAAATACATCATTTTTTAAAAACACTGGGATGGCCTAATAATTATGTCCGGTAGTGTATATAGGCACACACACATATATTTGGGAAAATCTCATTGAAGTGTGGACAAGAATTCACACCATGTCGTGACTATAACCCCACTTTATATCTATAGGCTCTTTCTTTGACATTGAACACTTTTCCTCTACAAATATGACCAGGTTGCGGCTTAATTACCTCCCACATAATGGTAAGTTATTAGGCAGATGAAGATACCATTGTCTCTAATATCTTGCCGTTATGTGGGAGATATTTTTGCCACACTCTATAATAAACTTAAATATTTCCTTGTAACGTCTCTGTTCTGAGCTTCTCGTAATTACATCCACTCATCAGGTGATCGTAATATTCTACTGTAAAATGAGTTACTAGAATTTTTTGATAAAAACTCTACTTCGCGGTTTTTACGCACTCTAATAAAGCTAGATGTGCGTTGTGGTACAGTGGATATCGGCTCGGAACGAGAAACCGGGGAGTCGAATTCCAGTTGAATCCATTGTATTCACTTACGCACAAATACCCTTGGGAAAGGTATTGATCCGTCTCTTCCTTCCAGTTATGGGTTAAATAGCAGGACAGATTGGGTTCTCATAGCCTTGGTCGGCAACTGGTCTACCGCAAAAAGCAATGGCAACCTACTGCAGGATAACCTTTTGCCCAGTCAGTCATGTCTTTTTCGAGACATGATCGCCCAAGCGTGTTTCACGTATGGCACTTAACTGACTGGCTAAATATAATCGTTGAAAACATGATTAAAGCTTCTGCTAGGCATAAAGTGGGGGATCGATTTTTTATTGTTATGAAGTAATAAACTGATCCCCCACTAATTAATACTTAATAATATAATACATCTCTTCCTCCTCTATCTATGAGTCAAATAATAGAATAGATTGATTTCTATAGCCTTGGTCAACAACCAGTCTATTGCAGAAAGCAATGGCAACCTACTGTGGGATAACCTTCTGCCCAGTCAGTCATGTCTCTTTCGAGACATGATCGCCCAAGCGTGTATCACGTATGGCACTTAACTGACTGACTGAATAAAACTCGCTGCAATTTGTGTCCCCTTACCTGTTTACATTTTTCCACAAAATTTGGTTTCAGTCGGTCAATGTATGGTCATTTTAGATATTGTTCCGTCCGTCCAACCTTCCGTCCGTCCAACCGTCCGAAGTCTGAAATTTAATAAAACTAGTTGCACTTTGCAACTGAACTAGCAGGATTTTTACAGGTGCGATGGATAAATTGACGTCTAAATTACTCAAAAATGAAAATAACATTGACATCTCATTTAGGCTTATATATTTAGTAAAATTGCTAAAAAAAAAACTTCTTGAAATACTGAAGAGTAAAGTTATTCAATAAAATCGCCATTGGCTTTAACTACGCCTGCCAAACAATTTCGGGATCTCCTGCAACTCTTCTGGATGGTCTCTTTGTTTAAGTTGGTGAATGCTGCTATCACCCTCGCCTTCAGTTCACCTTTAGCGTTATAAGGAATTGTGTTGGTCTCTCGCTCAATTGCGCCCCGCGCATAATAATGAAGAGGTCGCAGTCCTGGGGGTTAGTTGATCCGATATATGAGGACAATGTGGTCACAGAAATTCTCTGACAGCCATGATTGAGTTCTCCTGTTTGTTTAGGATGGTACAGAGTTCTGTTGCCAGATACAGGGTCTTCTAGCAACCACCCTCTTGACCCAGAAAAGCATATTTTCTCAAGATACTTGAAGTAGGCCTCTGTGTTGAATCTGTAGTCCTGTGGGAAGATGAATGAAGGCATAAAATCGTGATCATTCCAAACACCTTCGTAATCAAATTTGACTCATCCAACACTTTCTGAATCCTCCGCACTGATTTCTGACTTACACTCTAAAATGTTTGTATTGGAGCTTCCGTCAAGAATTCCAAACGTTACAGTATCTCAAGTATAAATGGTTGAGGTATGTGTGGCCTATGTGCCGGATATACTTGGTTTCATCTGACGCAGCATCCATTATGTCATTTATATTATACCAGCATCATAACCCGGCGTTGCCCATGCAACTCAGAACATTTTAGCAGGAGAAGAAGATGCCACGTTAATTTTACATATTTTGTTTTTGTTTGAAAAAACACTTTTTTAAAAAAATATTTCTTTTGTTTCAAAATTACGAGGAAAAATATTCACATTTTTTTGGTGACCAAATGAATTTTTAAAACGTCCGAATAGAAATTAAATATAAAGGCTCATTTTTTTTTCTTTTAATAAAAAAAATATTTTAGTCGCGTTTGACACGTGTGATTTGATTTCTGTGACGTAATTCAGCAACCATCTTAGATCTTAGATGTTTTACGGAGCAAATGTAAACAATCGGCACCATTGGCCAAAAAGTGCGAAAGGTAAAAATTGCTCAAAAAGTATGTGTCGACCTGGCTTCCCTGTAGATATGTGTCCCTAGAAAGTTTGAATGGCGTAGCTTGAAAAATGTAGGTGTGCCTAGGGAACAGTCACACACAGACTCACAGATTACTTTTATATATATATATATATTTATATTGCGTCGCCTCTTAAATATCTTTATTCTTTTATATTCATGTAGATAAGAAAGATACAGAGTTTTAGATATTGATGTAAGATAACATTTACATTTAGTTTTGTTATTTGTTCGTTTGTTCGTTTTTAATGCACTTTTCTATTCAATTCTGCTATGAGTTGTACCCTCGGCGTCTGTTCTGTGCTGACCATTCCCCAAACACGTAATTAACACTTCTATTTGTTTTTACTTATATTCAGAGAATAAATAATAATGCAGTACAGTATACGTCTACCATTCGTCCTTACCTTGAATAATGCTGCCACTTATGGTCCGGTGCTCCTGCTGTATATTTAGAAATTCTTGATAACCTCCAAAGAAGAATCAACAATATTATTAGACCTAGCGTTTTGGCTTCTGTTACGTTCTGACCGCCGCCCTAGGGTGTTTTGTTTTGTTTTGTTTTGTTTTGTTTTGTTTTGTTTTGTTTTGTTTTGTTTTGTTGTTTTTTTGTTTTTTTTGTTTTATTTTATTATTATTATTTATATAAATACTTTCATGCGTTGTGGTACAGTGGATATCGGCTCGGAACGAGAAACCGGGGAGCCGTGTTCGAATTCCAGTTGAATCCATTGTATTCACTTACGCGCAAATACCCTTGGGAAAGGTATTAATCCGTCTCTTCCTTCCAGTTATGGGTTAAATAGCAGGACAGATTGGGTTCTATAGCCTTGGTCGGCAACCAATCTACCGCAGAAAGCAATGGCAACCTACTGCGGGATAATATTCTGCCCAGTCAGTCATTTCTCTTTCGAGACATGATCGCCCAAGCGTGTTTCACGTATGGCACTTAACTAACTGACTGACTTTCAAGATACTTGTTCGGATGAGCTCTTCGCTATGGTACTTAAACTTTATGAATTTAAGCGTAGCAATAGATTGTCGGCAATATCTCATCAATTTACAGTCGAAATGGATAGAAGTAAGCGTAAGTTTTATGCTAAAAGTTTCTTTTTTCGCATTTTACTCTAATGGAACTCTCTTTCGGTTCCATACTTTCAACCAACTTGATATTCAAAAACTTATATGCACTGACAATCGTTATCTACTGTACTCCTCTTGTATTGCTCTCACTCCTTAATAAGGTTCCTCTTTTTTATTTTTTATTTTTTTTCTGTGTCTTAGTGACATGAGCTGATATGATTTAAAACAAAGTACACTTTATATGTGTATAAAGCGATGTGTGTTGTGGTGCAGCGGATATCGGATCGGAACAAAAAATCTAGGAGCCGTGTTCGAATTCCAGTTGAATTCCTTGCATTCACTTACGCTCAAAAACAGGTATTAATCCGTCTCTCCCCTCTAGTTATAGGTTAAATAACAGGACAGATTGGGTTCTATAGCTTTGGCTGGAAACCAGTCTACTGCAGAAAGTAATGGTAACCTACTGCGGGATAATCTTCTGCCCAGTCAGTCAAATCTCTTTCGAGACCCAAGCGTGTTTCACGTATGGCACTTAACTGGCTGTCACTTTATGTCATCAGGTAAAGATTACATCATTGTTTGTTGGTGTATATATAAGTGAGGAAAATTATATACGGCTATTTTAAGAATATATTTTATTACCTTTAATTAAGCTGCATCTAAAAGAAACATGGATTTATGTTTGCTTCTGAAATGTAAGAGTTTGATTAGGATATTTACTCGCAAGTGAATATAATGGAGACGACTGGGATTAGAACTTGGCTCTCCTATTAAAAATCTAGAGCCGTTATTCATTACACAACCAACACATTCAAGCTTACAGCCCTTGGAATTCCCAATGGGCTACCCATCTAGGTATTGCCTAAGCTCGATGTTGCTTAACTTCGGTGATGCTATGAGAACCTGTATTTAAACGTGATATATCCGTAAGCTTACCATTTTTCGTATCTTTTTTGTTGGTGTTTTTCTTCTTTTTTTGTTTTGCCTTTTTTTTTATTAGAAATTAGAAAAATGAGCTTTCGTGACAAAACTCTGAAGATGATCTTCAGTAAGCATCGAAATATTAATGAAATTAATAGTTATTTGTTCTAGACCTAGAGCTGTTATTCATTACACAGCCAAGCTTACAGCCCTTGGAATTCCCAATGGGTCACCCATCTAGGTCTTGCCCAAGCTCGATGTTGCTTAACATTGATGATGCTATGAGAACTTTTATTTCAGCTTTATATATCCATAAGCATACTATTTTTCGTATAAAGTCGGCTCTCTGTGCAGGGCCCGGAAGTTTTTCCCACCTGAATCTATCCTGCACATATACACATCTACCATCTGTAACGTGGTTGATACTCATTTGGCAGACCGGCTGCAACTACTCTCTCACCGGCGTGATGTGGCTTCCCTGTGCCTCTTCTACAAGTACTTTCATGGCTTCTGCTCCGATGAACTTAGATCACTCGTGCCGCCTAAGCACGAATTTACACGAGATACTAGATTAGCAACTAGGTCCCACCCTTTTACAGTTAAACAGATAAGATGTAATCGTAATTTCTACTCCAACAGCTTCTTTTCTCGCGCTTCCCGCCTGTGGAATTCCCTTCCACAAGTCTGCTTTCCCGACAGCTAGAATCTCCAGGTGTTTAAATGTAGGGTCAATAGACACCTCCTATCAAACTAACTTCCAATTATTCTCAGAACACTCCCATCTACCCAACCCTCATTCTCGGTATCCTTACCCGCCTATCACCCACCCTCTGACATTTCCTATATTTAACCATCCTTTCTCCACTCTATGTAGCCCCCTGCGCAGTAGTGGCAGTGACATGCCTTGCTCGGGGTGAGACGCTTATATAAAAAAAATATTTTTGCTGGTGTTTTTCTTCTTTTTTTTTTTTTATTAGAAATTGGAAAAATGATCTTTGGTGACAAAACTCTGAAGATGATCTTCAGTTAGCATCGAAATATTAATGAAATTGATAATTATTTGTTCTATTTGTTAATCAAATATATTAAGTGCTATGTTTTTTTTTACTTTCATTTTAATACGCTTATATCATTATTTTCATTATTGTTCCTATTAGAATTACAATAAACACTTTTAGTACAAGCGAAAGTAGTAACAGTTGTTATTACTGCTGTTGTTCTCGTATCGAAACTTCGATCGTGGTCATAATTTTAAGTCGTAGTAGCATCGGTATTTATGGCACTGATCCGTCATCATATCTATTTAATGTAATACGATAGAGAGGAACGTCAAGCCAGATTTTGAAGAGAAAATTGATTTACCAACAGATGGCGCCACTGAATCCAAGTTTTCCAAAACGCTGCCATCTATAATTCCACTTCCGCTCTATTTCTGAATCTTCCAGTCGTATTTCAATTGAGCCGCAATGACAACGAACGCCATAATGGATTTATTCTACAGCTAACAGCTTTCAGTCGATTTTTTCATTGAACTTTGCCTACCAGCTGTATTATTTATGTCTTTATACTTGATTAAACGACAAGTTTATGAACTAAGTCGACACGAAACTAATTTTCAGTGTCAACTGTTTATTTCTTAGTGATAGTCGTTCTTTGTTAGTCTACGCCATCATCTCGGAGATTTGATAAGCAGAAACCGCATCTTTAAGTCTAGACTGGATACAAAGTTCCTGCGCAAAATACTTTTAAAATTTGGTTTTGTTGTTACCTTTTTAACGCAAGTGTTATTTTTTAATTTCTGCTGTTGATTTTTTTAAATAGGTACATCATTCCCCGACTCATAAGCAAGACGATAAAGCTACTAAGACGAAATGAGTTACAGAGATTGAAAGAAACCGAGAAACCAGGAGACAGAGGACATCAATTAACATTACATTTACAATTTTGAAAATCGTTGTTGATGGAAAAGTAACAAGAATGTTCCACATGTGAGAAGTGTGTGAAAAGAAACCGTTACGATAGAATATACGCTTACACTTAGCAATTTCAACAGTACAATGATGAGACCTAGCCTCCAATCGAGTACTGCGCTTAAATTCGTGAAGTCGAGGTAGTGAAGAGGCAAGTTCATCAGAAGATTTACCACGAAAATATGTATAGAAAACGTAAAAGGAAGCTCTGGTTATAAAAAGTGGCTGAAGCCTAAATACGAGGTGAGGACCGATGACATTGCAAATTCTTCCTTGGATTCTGTCAAAAATCGCTAGATAAACAGCAGAAGTAACATACTAGATCTGGTAGTAATTTTCGATTCATGAACGAATGGTAAACTTATAAAGGTTCGAGATAGATTCTGGTGAAAAAAATTAATTACAAAAGCTCTATAATCTTTCTATTTTACGGGGATCCATCTGAAAAGTTCATAGGCAGACCAAGATTAAATGTAAGTAGACACACCAATTGGTAGACTAAAAACATAAAGTATACCAAAATTCAACAGCTAGCTAACCATGTCTTTTAGCCTACGAGTGGTGTGTCTACTTAGGTTTATATCTTATACAGCCTATGAACTTTCCTGCCGACACTCGTATATTAATGGAGACCCTCGTATGGTAACGTTAGATCATAAAGGCGCAATAAGTTACTCTCCTTGACATTGGCACCAACCAGTCTGATAAAACGCAAAAAAAAAATTCTCGTATATGATTATTCAGTCAGTTAATTAAGTGCCATACGTAATACATGCTTGGACGATCATGTATGATTAGAGACTAGGCAGAACTTCTTTTTCCTGAAGTAGGTTGCCATTTCTTTTTGCAGTAGATTGGTTGTCAACCAAGGCTAGACAACTCAATCGCTCCTACTATTCAATCTTTAGCGGGAGGGAGAGAAGGATTCATGCCTTTCCCAAGGATACTCAACTAGAGTTCGAACTCGGCTTTACCGAGTTCTCATTCCGAGCCAATATCCATTACACTACCACTCACGTACCTATTAGTGATTTGCGATGAGTGATTTGCCTAAAATTACCTTTCTTACCGCAATTACCCTGCACTATACCGAACTAAAAGGGCCGAACCGCAGGCGAGGGCCAGCGCCATCACTACTTTCTTTTTAAACAAGTTCTAAAACCAACACATTTTTCTCACCTGTGAAGAGAATTTCTTACCTGAAAACATTTGCGGATAATTGATTTGACTGCAAGTAGTAATGGCTCCAAAGTCCAGTTTTAAAATTTAACAATCCCGATTACATGAAAAACTGAAAATAGACAAAAAATAAAACACATAGATTTTCTAAGATATTAATTTTTTAAGCGTTACATTGAGTGGGTTCTCGTGTTTGAGTAGATCTACTACCTGTTATTTTTAGAAAAAATGAACTCTACGTATACCAGTTTGCGTATTCGAGAATCCTAACAAATAAAAACTGTCTTTAGACGGGTTTCAAATGTGAGTCCTCCTTTTAGAAAAAGTCTCTGTCGTCCAGCTTAAAGACGCTGACAGATTTTTAGAAACTTATGTGGAAGAATATTATCCTTGACTCAACATTTATATCCTCTCCGCTTACGAAAAGTAAAAACGAACAATTGAAAGAAAGACAAAATACGCATACTTCTTTCAATCACGCACTGAAAAACAAATTATATCAGTAAGTAAATTTTTTATAAAAATTCGTTGAGAAAATCAGATTTGTTATTTTTTATCATCTATGAGACGGAGATTATAGTCAAACAGAAGAAAGAAACTACGAATTTAGGTACCTCCACTCAAGTGCCAAAAAAAAAAACAGCATATCACGATGTTAAAAGTTAATAAAAACAAACATTTATCATCAAAATTTGTTTTCCGTTAGCGATTCACACTATGTTTACGTAAGGCGACTATTAAGAAAGTGGAGTCGGTCGAGTAAAATGATTTTGGGCGAATATATTTTCCTTCGCTCTCGACCGCCGGTCGTATGATTTCTTTTTCAAATCTCAAAAGCTGGTTACAGATACGAAAAATGTCATCAGATGTGTTAACGTATAGACACTCCAAGTTAAAACGCCCTTTAGCAATATCTATTTCAATTACTCTGTCGTAATTCTGCTTTCGATCAGTTGGCGAAAAGTGGTGAGCATTATACAGCACTAATTATTAAATTTTACTACTAGTTATGAAAGTCCCTGCCGCGTGTTTACTCTTAGCAGTGCCTTATTATTTTACTTGAGTAGTGAAAAATATATGTATATCCTCTCTCTTATAATAAAGACCATTATATATATATATATATATATATATATATATATATATATATATATATATATATATTAGAACATGCACACCGCTCGATGAGACATTGTAGTTTCAATGTCGAAACAAATGTATATTTGTAGTGGATGTATAAAAATATTCTGTACATGTTCTAAAATATAACTTATAATAAATATTCACAGCTCTATATATTATATATCGAGCACTGTTTCAAATTAATGTTTTGGACGTTGTAAAAACATTTTCTTCGTTCTGTATTCACTCGGATATATATATATATCCTTCCTGTCATGCTCGGGGTTTGCATTTTTTCTTCTTATGTCTTAAAGTAAGATACTCAATAGTAGGTACAACAATAATCACTCCACCCACGTCTATTGAACAGGTGAAGAGGCTCATCCCTTGTTTCCTGTTTAGGTTGTGGTTTCCGGTTTTTCTCTTTTCCAATCTTTTCACTCTTTTTTTTATTTATTTATTTTTTTTCAATTGGAGTAGATAGTCTAAACTATCGCCCAGTTCAGACTCCACCCACGTCTACAGAACAGGTGTAGAGGCTCATCCCTTGTTTCCTGTTTAGGATGTGGTTTCCGGTTTTTCTCTTTTCCAGTCTTTTCACTCTTACGTAGCCCCCTGCACATCAGTGGCGATTTCGCCTTGCTTGGGGTGATATGATTTTTAAAAAATATATATTTTAGACGGAATAGCGATATAAATATATTGCGGTCATTTTTGACGGCACGAGCCCACTCGTATTTGCATCCAATGAAACAGGAGAAAAGAGCGTATATTTATTTCAGCTCAGCTTTTGTGTCCTAATTGATAACCTAGCAATCACTTTATGTGCCGGTCAGCATCACAAAAGACAAAATACAAGATATTTATTCAAAGCTCGCCGTATGAAAAACAAAGGCCTTGCCTACTTTTATCGGTGACGATATTTTTGCACCTTAAATTAGTAAGAATATTTCACGTTATAACTTGAAATATGAGTCTACAGGTTAAAGTACAGAGCACAATGTACAGGGCACCTAATGAGGAACGAATTCACTAATCAGACACAATTGATCTAGCGAGACAAGCTTTGCTAACTATTATATTACGTCAAAGTGCCCAACTCAGCCTAATGATGGTTAGAAGTATAAAATCTATTCATGTAGCTGTGTGCGCGTGCGCGTGTGTAATGGAACCTTTTCTCTTTCTTTTGCATATTTTTTTAATATCGAGAGAGAGAGTGAGGTAGCAGTTGTTAGTGTCTCAATGTGTGTAGTGGTGCAGTGGATATCGGCTCGGGACGAGACATCAGGGAGCCGAGTTCGAATACTAATTGAATTCCTTGACATTCACTTATGCGCAAATACCCTTGGAAAAGGTATTAATCCGTCTCTTCTCTCCAGTTATGAGTTAAATAACAGAACAGATTGGATTCTATAGCCTTGGTTGGCAATCAGTCTACCACAGAAAGTAATGGCAACCTACTGCGGGATAATCTTTTGCCCAGTCAGTCGTGTCTCTTTCGGGACATGATCGCCCAAGCGTGTATCATGTATGGTACTTAACTGACTGACCGACAGTAGACTATCAAACTGGGTTCAAAACATGAAAGTATAAAAATGCATTAAAAAAAAATTACCAGCAATACAGATTTTGAAGAAAAGCTATATTAAAGCTCACAACAAAATAATGAGAAGATATGACTTTAAACGAAACAACCTCCCACCCACTCTCTCTCTCTCTCTCTCTCTCTCTCTCTGTTTCTTTAATGGTGGTGTCTTCTTTTTATTTTTTTATCTCTCCTGTCTCTTTCTCTCTTTCCCTCTCCTTCTCTCTGTTTTTACTGTCGTGCCTTTTTGGTCTTTCTCTCATATTTTGTTTTCGCATTCTCTTTTAATCTCTTTTTTCCATTTCTATATTTTTCTTCAATGACATTTTTGTCTCTCTTTGCTGCACAGATTTCTTTTTCCTTTTTATGACACTCTCTTTCCTACTCTCTCTATCTCTCTCTCTCTCTCTCTCTATATATATATATATATATATATATATATATATATATATAGTGTATCGATGCAGCAAATAATTTTCTAAACCTATACTGTTAAATATATGAATGTCTATTATGTTTAATCATGAGCCGTTCTGAACGTCGTATTTTGGCTTTAATTTCAGTTGAAAATAAAGAGAAAAATTCTCCAACATTTGGATAATTTTTTTACTAATTTGGTTCTAAGCTTTCGGCTCACATGAGCCATCTTCAGAGATGTTATTAAGACGATAATACAATAACATCCACCATCACCGACGATTTTATCTTGTGTTGACATAAAACTCTGCTAGGCAACGGCAATAGTTACCAAAAATAACAAACGCAGTTCGCAAATTTGCAATGTGGTTCTATGACATCACACCGCGTGATAGCAAATTAATAAAAAATTATCCAAATGTTGGAGAATTTTTGTCTTTATTTTCAACTGAAATTAAAGTCAAAATACGACGTTTAGAACGGCTCATGATTAAACATAATAGACATTCATTGTCTCTTATATTTAACAGTATATGTTTAGAAAAAAAATAAATATATATATATGTTTGTGTGTCTCTATTCTACCGAACCCTACTCCTCCGAAACCCTTGGTCCGATTTCAACCAAAATTGGGTCCCTTGTCGATCATGACATGAACCTTTGATGCACGCAAAAGATTTTTGAATAGATTTACAGGGTACGGCAGAAATCAACGAAGCACTTAGAATTTACGAACTCTTCTCCTCCGAGACGCCTTATAAAATCGGGTAACTTGTAGATCAAGGTCCGGACCTTTGATGTACACAAAAAAATGTTCAAATCACTGTACAGGGTTAGTCAAAAATCAACAACAAACATAATTTTGGGTGGTCTTTTGCGAAATTTTATGCATTTCTCCAAGACGCTTCACTCAAATTCAACCAAAATCGAGTAACTGGTAGATCAATGTCTGATGCCTTGATATGCGAACAAAAATTTCAATTGACTCACAGGGTGCGGCAAAAATTAATAAAAAATGTTGCTCTTTGCGATCGTTTATTTCTCCGAAATGCTTAGTTGTATTCCAACAAAAATCGGGTCTTTTTTTAACTTCTACCTTATCATATGCTATAATAATTTCACGTTTTCTACAAGGTGCCAACCCCTCCGACTTTACGGAAAAATCTATCTGCTTGATTATTATACTAGAATTAACGCTCGTCTGGTGTAAAATAGTGTCTTAAAATATATTCCACCAGTGAAACAATAATACACAATCAATTTATTTATGCTAATATGAACTCCGCCGAACAATCAGCTTAATGATCCCTTAACAAAACTTATTATCCGGACTATGATGAACAGAGCGCTCAGTAAAATATGCACAGAGATAGGACAAGAACAGTGCGCCTTCTTTAAAGATACCGGAACAAGGAACGTGATGTTCATGCTCAGAATGCTATCTGAAAGAGTAATACAAATGCAGAATGACGTTTATCTGTGCTTTATAGACTACGCAAAGGCGTTTGACAAAGTACGACACAAGGACTTGATAGAGATGCTCAGCAAAATCGTCATTTTCGAGAAAGATATTAGGATATTCAAGAACCTATATTTGCAGCAAACCGCTTGCATATGGATAGGGAAGGAATTCACCAGGTATACAAAAACAGAAAGGGGCGTAAAACATGTATGTGTTTTCTCGCCGGATTTATTCTGCATATACCGCGAAACAATTCCGAGTGAAATAAAATCTTTGCCAAGATTCGTCATTGGCCGGTCACAATCTCAACACTATAATATACGCCGATGACACAGTGCTGATAGCAGACACGGAAAGGAAAATGCAGGACCTCCTACAGAAGGTAGCAAGAAAAAGCTAGGTGAAAAGGCTGAGCATAAACTTCAAGAAAACTGAATGTATGGTCATGAGAAAAAAAGAACCCAAAATACCAACTACAGGTAGGAGAAACTAAAATAAAACAATTAAAGTAATTTAAATACCTAAGAAGCGTTCTGACAGAGAATGGGAGGTGTGACATGGAGATCCAAAGACGCATTGGCATTGCCAGGGATACATTTTAAAAGCTAACCAGAGTCCTGAGAGACAGGAAAATCTCATTGGACACAAACAAAAAGTACTTAACTGTTTTGTGATATATACCTTTCTGTATGGCATCGAATTTTGGACGATCTCTTTAAGGATGAAGGAGAGGCTCGAAGCAGCAGAAATGTGGTTCTACAGAAGAATGCTAAGGATACTATGGACTGAGCACGTGAGCAACGACGAGGTGTTGAAGAGGATGCAAACGAGAAGAAAACTCATACTTAACATGATGAAGTGACTTCTGGGCTTCCTGAGACACGTAATGAGGAAAGAGGGTGTAGAGAATCTAATACTCACTGGACGGATAGAAGGAAAGCGAGACAGGAGAAAACAGCACGAGACATATTAGTTAGGCCATCCACAAATGGATGGTGGAGCAGGGTTTGAGAGATACCAAGATGAAAAATTTCAAGAGCGACAAGAGACAGGGACAAATGGAAGTTCATGATCACCTACATCGTGAAGGAACACGACATAATAATAATAATAATAATAATAATAATAAGAAGAAGAAGAAGAAGAAGAAGAAGAAGAAGAAGTGAAACAATCGATATTAAAATGTTAAACCAATCTTGTATAATATTTGTTAATCTTAATTTAGTTTTACATATATTTACGATTGTATTGGCATATATTTACGACTGAGGGTCACACAGTTAGGATTAAACTAACTAAGCAAACAGATTCATTAAAAAGATTTGCTTACTATCTGTTGTGGGATCTCCTTCTTTTTGTATATGACAATGGACTCGACTGAGTGTATATATTATAATCCTGCCATAGAGAGAACAGTGGAAGATCTGGAATCTCAGTTGTTGTTGCAGTTTACAGTGGAGAGTAATCGTAGAGATCCGTTACAATTATCGAAGAGTTCCGACAGATACCGAAGTTACCCAGAGACCGGACTAGCTCTGAGCGCCACTCAGAATAAGTTACCAGGACATACTATTTCAATTCAAGAATAGTATATATTTATTTTTATTAATAGCATTGAATTGACTAACCAGTGTTCCAGTTTATACATTGCGTTCAATATAACCTACTTTCTATCTCCATTCCGGTTTTTATTGTTCATTATTTTGGTGGTTCCTCCTCCGGAATCCACAACACTATCAGAATCTAGGAAGCGCGTACAATCCACATACTTATTTACAATTCAGTTTGACATAATCTGATACAAAGGGAAGATCAATGAAGTTTATTAAGCGCTAACCCTCTGGACGGAAAATTAAAAATAGAAAACGCATTCGACCATTTTTGTGTGTGTGTGTGTGTGTGTTATCTGAAAAAGGGATTCCTTTGCGTCAGTATTTAGAATGGAGAAGGCTTTAAAAATGTGAAACGCACTGAACACCTTGGTTCTTTTTTATCTGAAAATATATCGCTTAGCGTCAGTATTCAGAATGGAGAAGGCCTTAAAATGGTATACGCATTCGACACCTTAGTTTTTATCTGAAAAGCGATTGTTTTGCATCACTATTCTGAATGGTAAAAGCCTTAAAAATTCGAAACGTATACGACGACTTTTTTTTATCTGAAAAGGGGTTGTTTTGCGTCAATTTTCAGAACGTCGGAGCCTCAAAAATGAGAAACGCATTCAATGCCTTTTTTTTTAATTTGAAAAAGGATTGTTTTGTCTCAATATTCACAATGGAGAAGGCCTTGAAAATTAGAAAACATTCGAGGTCTTGTTTTTTTGTTTTGTTTTTGTTTTTTAGTTTTTGTTTTTTGTCTGAAAATGGATTGCTTTGTGTCAATTTTAAGAATGGAGGAAGCTTTAAAAATGGGAAATTCATTCGACGGCTTGTTTTTTATAAGAAAAGAGAATGTTTTACGTCAATATTCAGAATGAAGAAGGCCTTAAAAATCAGAAACACATTCAACGCCTTGTTTGTTTTTATCTAAAAAGAGAATGTTTTGCGTCAATGTTCAGAATGACGAAGGCCTAAAATAAACAAAAGGAATAGACGACTTTTTTTAAATCTGAAAATTGATTGTTTTGCGTCTATATTCAAAAAAGAGAAAAAGCCCTTAACAAATAGGAAACGCATTTGACAGCTTGAATTTTTTACCTGGAAATGGATTGTTTTGTGTCAATCGTCAAAATGGTGAAGGCCTTAACAAATGGGAAACACATTCGCCTGCCTTGATTTTTATGCGAAAAGAGATTGTTTTGCGTCAATCGTCAAAATGGTGAAGGCCTTAACAAATGAGAAACATTTTTCACCGAAAAGAGATTGTTTTGCGTCAATATTCAGAATGGAGAAAGTTATAAAATAGGAAACGCATTGACCATGATTTTTTATCTGAAAAGGGATGGTTTTGTGTCAATATTCAGAACTGAGAAGGCCTTAACTAATAGGAAACGCATTCGACACCTTGTTTTCTTTTTATCTGAAAAGGGAATATTTTGCGTCGATTATCAGAATAGCGAAAGCCTTAAAAAGGGTAAACCCAATCGACGCATTGTTTTTTGTTATCTGATAAGGGATTGTTTTGCATCAATATTCAAACTGGTGAAGACCTTAAAATGGGAATCGCATTCGACGCCTTTGCTTTTTATCTGAAAAGAGATTGTTTTGCGTCAATATTCAGAATGGAAAAGGTCTCAATAAATGGGAAACGCATTCAAAGCCATTGCTTTTTGTTAGGGATCGCCCCTTTATTTCAAAATAAATGGACTCGTCTAAGTTGTACATATAATCCTGCCTAAAGAGAACGAGAGAGTGTTAGAGAGTGTGCGTAGCAGGAGTTGAGTAGTTGGACCGCCGCTTAGTTGATCAAAAAGAATATAGACTCATTACTCTGACTTACTTCATCTCTACACGATTGTATATATTGATTCCTACTAACAGTATTCCTGAATTTACTAACCCATGTTCCAGGTTGTATATATTTTGTTTCAATATAGCTTACATTTTATCTCTCCATATCTGTTTTTGTTATTATTATTTTGTGTAGTTTCTAAACTAGAATCCACAACACTTTTTATCTGAGCCTGGTCACCAGCAGTCAAAATATGGTAAATTTTCGAGTCGTGAGTTAGTAAAAAATACACAACTACTTCAGTCTCTAGACAGGCCCATACTGATTAAACCTAGGTTTTTTTTTGTTTTTTTTTTTTGTTTTTTTGTAACAGGACTACAACAGAGATAAGAAATCATAAGATTGATCCCAGTAGACTAAGAAATTCGTCTGTGATAGAAGCTTGCTAAACATCGCTCTACGGCAAGTGTCCATAATGTACTTATATATCTAAATGCGTAAGTGTGTGTATATTTATATGCGTCCCTTCCTCACTTCCAGCGGTGACTAAAAGAAAGAAAGAGGCGAAAGTGTTTTCGTTCAAAAAGCGAGCACTTCACCGTCCATCGACCATGAAGGAAACGGAATCTCACTGCGCGCGCAGCCATAGGCGAGGATTTTCATTTAATCATATGGCCTGTAGGAGTCTGACAATGGTGACACCTGTAATGAATGAGCCGATAGGGCCCACTCACCAATACCTCTTTCCCTTTCCTCTTCCTTCCTTTATCCGGGTTGTGTGTGGTTGGAGCGGGGGGTCATAGCGACGGGAATCGATCCGTCAACGCCCTGCTAACGAGTAAAGAGAACGCTGAGTCGTATAGATTAGAAATGAGGGGTTAGGAAAAGCGGGGAGTTTACCCATCTTTTCGACTCCACACCAATCAGGGTCGGGGAAATGAGGCTCGGTTTTGGGAGTGGCTTGTGCGCATTTTCCGATGGAGAATTAATTTTTAACTTATTTTAAGATTAAGCAGTAGTTATGCTCTTAATAAATGTAAAAAATAAAAAAGTACGAATGATATGCTAATATGATATGTCAGATGTATTTGAACAAATTTTGTCTGTAAATTTTTTTACTGTGCAAGAGTTTTCTCCCTTGAAAGGTGATACCAAATATAATATTATCTACGTTTTAACAACGGCAAACTGCTCCAAAGTGTTTACGAAGCCGGATAGTAAAAATACCACCTCTTTGAAAGAGCAGTACATTAATAAGTCAAAAGATCAATATCATAATAAATGAAAATCACAGTATAATGATAAATGGAAAGAACAGTATAATAAAAAATGTAAAGAGCAGTATATTAAAAAATGGAAATAGCAGGATAATAATAAATGGAAATTTCAGTGTGATGATAACGAAAAGTTCAATAAAATGTGAAGAGCAGTACAAAAAACTGGAAAGAAAAGTATAGTATTAAACTAAAACCTCAGTATAATAACAAAAGAAACTAACAGAAAACATGGTTAAGGCATAAGTGAGGGATCAATTTTCTATTGTTATGAAGTACTAAACTGACCCCCTATTAATTACTACTTAATAATATAATACATCTCTTCTCTCTCTAGCTATGAGTCAAATAATAGGACAGATTGGGTTCTATAGCCTTGGCTGGCAACTTGTCTACTGCAGAAAACAATGGTGACCTACTGCGGGATACAGAGCATTGAAACTCGCCAATTTCTCGGTATGAGAAATTGGCAAGTTTTGAATTTCAGTCGAGTTGGTTAAATTTACTCTAAGCAAAGTAAATGTGCCCCTCTATTCTCCCTCCACCCATGAGGTACCCATGAGGTACCCATGAGGTAAAAAAAGAATACGGAGCTTTTCAGTCTTGGGTAGCAACTAGACTAATAATGTCGAATACAAAACCGACTGGGCATGAAGATACTAAATTCCATCCCTTAAAAACCTTCTTCTTCTTCTTCTTCTTCCATGTGTCCTGTCCTTTCAGGACGTAGGCGATCATGGCTTTCCGCGTCTCTCTATCCCTGGTGACTGTTAGTATGTTTTCTCCTGTTACACTTTGCAACCCCCGTTCCGTTATCCACCTGATCAGGCACTTCAAATATGTTATCCGCTAAACCACGACAGCAGTGGCTCGCGTATATAAGTTTAGGACCCGGTTACTCCACAAGAGATTTTACCGAATTTGACTTTTTAAAAAGATGGATGGATAGACTGACAGTATGTGGAAATAAAGATAACTCACGAAAAAAAAAAAAAATAAGGAAGTACTTCTGTAAATTGTATTGAGAGAATGAATGTTACGATGAAACGTCTCGAGGGAAAACAAGAAAATACACCTTTCCATTAGAATTTCATCAATGAGCCATTTCATTGAGAATCACATCTGTAAGACATTTATTCACATGGCATCTAACACATTATATTAGAATCACCTCTGTAACCCATTCTATTAGGGTCACATCTTTAGCCATTTTATTTACATCATATCTATAATCTATTTTATTAGACTCACATCTGTAAGACGTTTTATTCACATAACGTCTGTGCAGTATATTAGAATCACCTCTGTAACCCATTCTATTAGAATCACATCTTTAAGCCATTTTATTTACATCATATCTATAATCTATTTTATTAGACTCACATCTGTAAAGACGTTTTATTCACCAACGTCTGTTACCCATTATATTAGAATCACCTCTGTAACCCATTCTATGAGAATCACATCTTTCGACATTTTATTTACATCATATCTATAATCTATTTTATTAGACTCACATCTGTAAGACGTTTTATTCACATAACATCTATTACCATCCCTATTAGAATCACCTCTGTAACCATTCTGTTAGAATCACGTACGCCATTTTATTTACATCACTTATCTATAATCTATTTTATTAGACTCACATCTGTAAGACGTTTTATTCACATAGCATCTGTTTACCCATTATATAGAATCACCTCTGTAACCCATTCTATTAGAATCACATCTTTAAGCCATTTTATTTACATCATATCTATAATCTATTTTATTAGACTCACATCTGTAGAACGTTTTATTCACATAACGTCTATTACCCGTATATTAGAATCACCTCTCTGTAACCCATTCTGTATTAGAATCACATCTTTTTAAAACCATTTTATTTACATCATATATCTATAATCTATTTTATTAGACTCACATCTGTAAGACGTTTTATTCACATAACGTCTATTTACCCATTCTCAAGCAAATCACCTCTGTAACCCATTCTATTAGAATCACATCTTTAAGCCATTTTATTTATGTATCTATAATCTATTTTATTAGACTCACATCTGTAAGACATTTTATTCACATAGCATCTATTACCATTATATTAGAATCACCTCTGTAACCATTCTATTAGAATCCATCTTTAAGCCATTTTATTTATCATATCTATAATCTATTTTATTAGACTCACATCTGTAAGACGTTTTATTCACATAACGTCATACCCATTCTATATTAAGAATCCTCTGTAACCCATTCTGTTAGAATCACATCTTTAAGCCATTTTATTTACATCATATCTATAATCTATTTTATTAGACTCACATCTGTAAGACATTTTATTCACATAACATCCTATTACCCATTATATTAGAATCACCTCTATGTGCATTCTATTGAATCACATCTTTAAGCCATTTTATTTACATCATATCTATAATCTATTTTATTAGACTCACATCTGTAAGACAATTTTTATTCACATAACGTCTATTACCCACAATATATTAGAATCACCTCTGTAACCCATTCTATTAGAATCACATCTTTAAGCCATTTTATTTCGTAATATCTGTAATCTATTTTATTAGACTCACACATCTGTAAGACGTTTTATTCACATAACGTCTATTTCCAATCTATCAATAGAATCACCTCTGTAACCCATTCTATTAGAATCACATCTTTAAGCCATTTTATTTACATCATATCTATAATCTATTTTATTAAAGACTCACATCTGTAAGACATTTTATTCACATAACGTCTGTGCAAGTATATTAGAATCACCTCTATGGCTTGTTCTATTAGAATCACGTCTTTAAGCCATTTTATTTACATCATATCTATAATCTATTTTATTAGACTCACATCTGTAAGACATTTTATTCACATAACTTCTATTACCCATTATATTAGAATCACCTCTGTAACCTATTACTAATAAGAATCACATCTTAAGCCATTTTTATTTACATCATATCTATAATCTATTTTATTAGACTCACATCTGTAAGACGTTTTATTCACATAACATCTGTTACCCATTACTCTTCAAAATCACCTCTGTAACCCATTCTATTAGAATCACATCTTTAAGCCATTTTATTTACATCATGTCTATAATCTATTTTATTAGACTCACATCTGTAAGACGTTTTTATTCCTGTAACTTCTATTACCCATTATATTAGAATCACATATCTGTAACCTATTCTATTAGAATCACATCTTTAAGCTATTTTATTTACATCATATCTATAATCTATTTTATTAGACTCACATCTGTAAGACGTTTTATTCACATAACTTCTATTACCCATTATATTAGAATAACCTCTGTAACCTATTCTATTAGAATCACATCTTTAAGCCATTTTATTTACATCATATCTATAATCTATTTTATTAGACTCACATCTGTAAGACGTTTTATTCACATAACTTCTATTACCCATTATATGAGAATAACCTCTGTAACCTATTCTATTAGAATCACATCTTTAAGCCATTTTATTTACATCATATCTATAATCTATTTTATTAGACTCACATCTGTAAGACGTTTTATTCACATAACGTCTATTACCCATTATATTAGAATCACCTCTGTAACCCATTCTATTAGAATCACATCTTTAAGCCATTTTATTTACATCATATCTATAATCTATTTTATTAGACTCACATCTGTAAGACGTTTTATTCACATAACGTCTATTACCCATTATATTAGAATCACCTCTGTAACCTATTCTATTAGAATCACATCTTTAAGCCATTTTATTTACATCATATCTATAATCTATTTTATTAGACTCACATCTGTAAGACGTTTTATTCACATAACGTCTATTACCCATTATATTAGAATCACCTCTGTAACCCATTCTATTAGAATCACATCTTTAAGCCATTTTATTTACATCATATCTATAATCTATTTTATTAGACTCACATCTGTAAGACGTTTTATTCACATAACTTCTATTACCCATTATATTAGAATAACCTCTGTAACCTATTCTATTAGAATCACATCTTTAAGCCATTTTATTTACATCATATCTATAATCTATTTTATTAGACTCACATCTGTAAGACGTTTTATTCACATAACGTCTATTACCCATTATATTAGAATCACCTCTGTAACCCATTCTATTAGAATCACATCTTTAAGCCATTTTATTTACATCATATCTATAATCTATTTTATTAGACTCACATCTGTAAGACGTTTTATTCACATAACTTCTATTACCCATTATATTAGAATAACCTCTGTAACCTATTCTATTAGAATCACATCTTTAAGCCATTTTATTTACATCATATCTATAATCTATTTTATTAGACTCACATCTGTAAGACGTTTTATTCACATAACTTCTATTACCCATTATATTAGAATAACCTCTGTAACCTATTCTATTAGAATCACATCTTTAAGCCATTTTATTTACATCATATCTATAATCTATTTTATTAGACTCACATCTGTAAGACGTTTTATTCACATAACGTCTATTACCCATTATATTAGAATCACCTCTGTAACCCATTCTATTAGAATCACATCTTTAAGCCATTTTATTTACATCATATCTATAATCTATTTTATTAGACTCACATCTGTAAGACGTTTTGTAAAACTCCATTTCTGTGTACTCTTCATTTGTGAGGAGATTTTCAGCATTTACTACCTCACAGGAAGACTGATATTAAATAATAGGTTCTTCGTTGCGAACGAATTTTTCTGTTTCTTAATGAAATTTTCAAAAATTTAAATCCAGCGCCAATGTCCATACCCTGGAGCAAGGCTTCTGATCAGGAAACTGAAGGTTTTAAAGTGTGTGGAACCACTCCTTAATTGCTGTTGCTCTCAAGTTCACTCTGACTCGTAGTGGTAGCACCAGTTAGGGTCCCAGCTAAAGGCAAATAGTAACCCCCCCAAAAAATAAACACCATGAAAATATAAAAATACATTTTATTGTAAAAAATACCAGCAATATTTTTATATAAAATAATTACAAATACATATTTACAGTAAAATTACCAACAATACATTTTATAGCAAAATGGCGAACAATACATTTTATATGTTGCTGAAGACATACTATTGTGCTCAATATATATTTCGTTGAAGCCATAAAATTATGCTCTAAATATTTAGATTCCGGCATTAAATAACTGATAGAGGTTGATATACGCTAAAGAAAATCAACTAACCAAAAAGCAATCGCTTTTTAAAACTTATTCTAACTTTTTCTCATTAAAATCTTCCCATTCGCTTTCACTTCAGGTAACCTCTTGCATTTCCGTTGCGTTATCGCGTTGCTTGGGGTGAAATGATTCAAAAAAGAGATCGAACTGGGCTCTTTAAGCTTTGGTAAGTAATACAATGTAAGTGAAAGATAAGATTAAAAATAAGCAAAAGATGAATGTGCTCGTTGCGAGTGTTCAGCTCGTGACCCGGATTTTTTCGGAAAATTTCAATGAAACGCTTTCTCATGGAATTCAGCAAATTTTTTCTTTTTTTTTTTTGTTTATCACTTTCTGTATCATCTTCAAGAATTAAAGCTGTTCTTTTATTGTCCTTTCTCCTCACTAAAGTCTTCTCATTCTCGTTCACCCTCAGTAATCCTTTGCGTCTTAGTGGCATTATCACCTTGTTTGGAGTGAAAGGATTAAAAAAATATTAATTATATTAGCGCATTGTCAAGCATGTAATTTGTAAATGACAGTTAAGTGACTTAACCTAAGGACAATAGCGCAGTCACAGATTAATTTGAAACTATATAGATATTACAAACAGAAACCTCTGCCTAAAACGACATTAAATCAATACATTTTTTTATTCTGACAAATATGATAATCTTTAAAAATTATTAGCTTAAAAGTATTTCTAGTTTTTATAAGTGGACCAGTCTATGATATGGGTGATTATGGTTCTCCACAACATGTAAGCTCTTCGTAAGTTTACTCTCTTCCCTATCATCTGCAATCGTCTATTTGCACAAACTGTTAGATACGTTACTCGTAAGTTTTATCTGTCTCTCTTGCCTTCAGTATGTTTTTTGAGTGTCAAATTCTCCGAGCCCGCTTGTCTCTGTCTTAGGTGGCTGTACTGATTAAAAGAGACTTTGAAAAAAAATGATGAGAAAAGCTGCTTTTTTTTTCTTCTTTGTATCCCAACGCGCACCTGAAGACAGAAATGGCAAAATAATGGGTAGTTTAAAAAATCCAGGGTGCATTGAAAATCTACTCCATCAACAGAATTCGCAAATCCCACCCTACTCGCCAGACCTTTTAAAACTGCCCCGCATTCATAAAATCTTTTTGTTATTTATTTCCTAATTGGAGTAGATAGACTAAACTATCGCCCGGTTCACACTCCACCCACATCTATTGAACAGGTGAAGAGGTTCATCCCTTGTTTTCTGTTTAGGATGCGGTTTCCGGTTTTCTCTTTTCCAATCTTTTCACTCTTTTCTTTATTTTTTCAATTGGAGTAGATAGACTAAACTATAGCCTGGTTCACACTCCACCCACGTCTATTGAACAGGTGAAGAGGCCCATCCCTTGTTTCCTGGTTAGGATGTGGTTTCCGGCTTTCTCTTTTCCAATCTTTTCACTCTTACGTAGCCCCCTGCGCATCAGTGGCGTTATCGTCTTGCTTGGAGTGATATGATTAAAAAAATTTCCAAATCTTTGAAAAAAAGGAAAATTTTTGAAGAATTCGAAAATGACAACAGGAGATTTGTATTTCAATAACTAAAAATTATATTTTTTAAACAGTTTTTTTTTTAATCATGTCGCCCCAAGCAAAGCATTTTACTGGCAGGGGGTTACATAGGAGGTAAGCTATGAGAAAGGGTGACAGGTTACAGGGGGTGTCAGGGAAAGGGTTGGAGAAGGATGAGAATACTGATGAGAGTGGAGTGAACGAAGAAAGGAGCATGAGAGAGAGAGTGAGAGAGTGAGATAGAAGATGACTATTGACTTTACATTTGAATTCTTCAAGATTGTAGCTGTTGGGAAAGCAAGTAAACGGAAGGGAATTCTACAAGCGTAATTTGCGTTTACAATTTATTGGTTTCACAGTAAAAGGGTGGGACCTAGTTGCTCATCTTGTGGCTCGAGTAAATTCATTTATAGGAGGTACCAGTGAGCTACGTTCATCTGAGCAGAAGCCATGAAAGTATTTGTAGAAGAGACACAGGGAAGCCACATTGCGCCGGTGAGAAATTGACTATATCCGAGCTGCCAAGTCAGGATCGATCACATTACAGATTCTCCCTTGGATTTTGTCAAGGTTCCCTCGGTGAAAGAAACTGAGAAGCAATGAATTGAGAGATGAATATGTAGACTACAGAAAGCACGTTTCGTCATTGTTGCTAATTCACTTCTAATATAACATTTCAGTAAAGAGAGAGACTCAAAACCCCACAAAACATCCGTTTACTTGTAGCTCGTATGTGCGTTGTGGTGCAATGGATATCGACTCGGAACAACAAATCGGGGAACCGAGTTCGAATTCCAGTTGAACTCCTTGCATTCACTTACACACAAATACCTCTGGGAAAAGTATTAATCCGTCTATTCCCTCCAGTTATGGGTTAAATAACAGGACAGATTTGATTCTATAGCCTTAGCTGGCAACCAGTCTACCGCAGAAAGCACTGGCAACCTACTGCGGGATAATCTTCTGCCCAGTCAGTCATGTCGCTTTCGAGATATGATCGCACAAAGCATGTATCACATGTGGCACTTAACTGACTAACTGAATATAATAGTTGGAATCATGATTAAGACTTCTAATAGGCATAAAGTGGGGGATCACTTTTCTATTGTTATGAAGTAATAAACTGATCCCCCACTAATTAATACTTAATAATATAATAAATCCCTTTCCCATCTAGCTATGGTTCAAATAACAGGACAGACTGGGTTCTATAGTCTTAGCTGACAACCAGTCTACCGCAGAAAGCAATGGCAACCACCTGCGGGATAATCTTCTGCCCAGTTTGACACTTTTCGTTTTTATTTGCATGTCCCTGTTCATCCATTTTGGCAAATTTATCGATAATACCAAACTTATTCAGAAATTTAAAATATTTAATAAAATCTTGGAAGACAGAACTTTTTCATATTTATTTTTTTGTCCCTTTTCTACCAAACTTATTCAGAAATTTAAAATATTTAATAAAATCTTGGAAGACAGAACTTTTTCATATTTATTTTTTTGTCCCTTTTCTACCATTTGTGAACACAAACTGCTTAGGTAAGTGGATCGCTTTTACCGTCTACTTCTTCTTCTGTCTCTAAGTATTAAGTTTTCTTAACAGTTCTTCCTCATAATATATCCTAGAAATTTTAACTGTCTCTTTAATTGTTACAAACACTAAAATATTATTCGAATTTCGACTAAATGGTGCTGAAAATTTAACACCTTTAAACACTAAAACGAAAAGTTACAGTCAAATATGAAACCATAAGAACACTGGAAAAATAGCATTCTTGAAAATGGCCAGTGAGAAGGATGAAAGCACTGGAGATGTCGAAAATTATGGAACATTTTTACATTCCTTATCTCCAGCAAGACAGAAACATGTAAGAATACTGGAAAAATTAAATAAAAAATTTGTAAAATCTTCCTTGTTGGTCGTTTTAAATGACGCATATATATATATATATATATATATATATATATATATATATATTGTTTATTATTCAATCACAAATAATAAAAAAACATAAAATATAAAAATATATATATATATATTTCGACATTTCATCATAAAACATGGTGCTGAAAAGCTTGACTAAGAAGTGATTAAAAAATGTCTTTGATCATTTAGTCAGATGATTGGAAGTTGGTCAAGCCACGAACTTTTCAACAACCTCTTCTATATAAGCATATACATATGTGAGGGTATTTATATGGCTCTGCATGTTTAGATATATTTAGTTTTTATGTTTCGCCTCGAAATTGTCTGATGTACAAACTGATATGTGCCTTCATCTTTATTGAAACACGTAACTTCTTGCTTTATATTCTTTCCCGTCTCAAATTCATAATCTATTATTCTTTAATGTCTTCATATTATTACGTTTCATCAAGAGCCAAACATCAGAACGCCTTATCATTTCAGCTCTAGCCATTATTGTTCCTCAATGGTTATTGCTTTTAAAGGTTTTCAATCACGCGTTGTCAAACAGAATAAATGAACATAACAGATCTCATCGTGAAACGATTCTAAAAAATTTTCATTAAAATTTCCTCGCAAATAGCTGTCTATAATAATTCGTATTTTAACATCAATCTTTTTTTTCTTTTTAATCTTTGTGAATCAACTTATACACAGATACTATTGAAGGATAAAAGATATTCGCGAATTTAAAAAATGAATACTTTCCTACATTAAAAGACGCAACAAATGATGCAGCACTTATCTCGATTATCCGCGTAACTTAAAATGATTACCTTGCTACTTATTTAAATCTAACAATAGTCTTAGTTAACAATATCATAAATAACAAATGGCTGTGAAAAGGTACTGTTGATTATTTAGGGCTAATTCGTTTAAATAATGCTCTGATTATTGTTTGCGTCACGTAACAAGAATTCTAAGTAAAACGATGCACTAAAAGAAGTAACCAAGTGATCGTTTTAAGTTCTCCGAATAATGGTGCTCAGAGTTATATGTGGTATAGAAAACATAACATCTTGTATTCACCATTCCAGTTCTTCCAAAGTCTTTTGCTTTTTGGTTTTGCAGACTTGCTCCTTCAACCAACCCTAAAGAAAAATGTCACAGCGTGTTGTTAGGACTTCTGACTGACCACTCATACATAAAGTAGTTACTTATTTTTCAATCAACCTGTATATATGTGATTGAATAATAAACAATATATATATATATATATATATATATATGCTTCATTAAAAAAGACCAACAAGGAAAATAAATCAGTCAGTTAAGTGCCACACGCGGTAAACGCCTGGGTGATCATGTCTCTTTCGATTCATGACTGACTAGGCAGGATTTCTACGAAGAAGGTCGCCTTTTTTTATGGTAGATTGGTTACTAACCAAGGCTATAGAAACCAGTTTATCCTGTTATTCAATTCATAACTAGGGGGGAATATATGGATTTATATTTTTCCCAAGAGTATTTGCGAGTAAGTGGGCGTAATGAACCCGACTGGAATTTGAACTTGGCACTTCGATTTTTCATTCCTAGTCGATATCCATTACATCACAGCGTAAATCATATATTTATTTGTTTGAACGAATAATATCGACAAGTTCTGTCTATCCATTTTTTCATTCTTCACATTTCTGAATTAGTTGTTTTATGGAATCGGTATATTTACCAAAAGTTAATTCCGGCGTTTTCCCTATACACATTACAATAAAAGATCTTCTATGGAGAAAGATACCATATAAAAAATACATATAAAAACTCCAGTTTGATGTTTAAAAGACGTCCTCTTAAGAATGATGAAAGGAACCTTTAACAGTTACATAAACATACGAAAAATACAACCCTTAAAAACAAATGTAATAACATTCGAAAGTATTCGGGGAAAAATGAGAAAATGAAAATAAATATGAACTCTGATAAATTTACCGATTCCATAAAACACATAAATCAGAAATTTGAAAAAGTTAATAAAAAATTTGGTTAGACAAAACTTGTCGATATTATTTAACCAAACGTGTTTGAAATAATTCTTGCTGGTAAACTGTAACTCATTATATATAATAGAATAATAAAAAAAACATATATACAGGTTTACTGAAAAGTAACTCCTCAATTAAAACATTTATTTATTAATTTATTAACAATAATGCTTTCAAGAAATAAATATGGGAGGAAAAATTTTAGCATGAGGCTTTATTTAAAATTCGACATGGGCATCAGATTTCGCTAACAGCTTCACGAGCTGCAGAGGAATCGTGTCAACTAATATCACTTGGAATTCTTGTGGTATAGAAAACATAACTTCTTGTATTCACCATTCCAGTTCTTCCAAAGTCTTTCGCTTTTTGGTTTTGCAGACTTGCTCCTTCAACCAACCCTAAAGAAAAATGTCACAGCGTGTTGTTAGGACTTCTGACTGACCACTCATACATAAAATAGGGAGTTACTTTTCAATCAACCTGTATATATGTGATTGAATAATAAACAATATATATATATATATATATATATATATATATATATATATGTGCGTCATTAAAAACGACCAACAAGGAAGATTTTACAAATTTTTGATTTAATTTTTCCAGTATTCTCACATGTTTCTGTTTTGCTGGAAATAAATTAATGTAAAAATGTTCCATAATTTTCGACATCTCCAGTGCTTTCATCCTTCTCACTGGCCATTTTCAAGAATGCTATTTTTCCAATGTTCTTATGGTTTCATGTTTGACTGTAATTTTTCGTTTTTGAAAAGGAGATTTCTTTAAAGCTGTCACATGATGCGCGCAATTGGCATCATGTGAGCGTCCGTCTGTGTTTTTAAAAAACTTTAAAAACTCCATTTCCACTATTAAATAGTGTAAGATTGATGGTCAGAAAAATTGTTTGCTATATAGTGCCTCTCTTATAGTGAGGTGCCGTTGATATTGTGATTTAAATAGTATTTTTGTAATTTCAACCAAAATTTTCCTTAAGGGTTCTTGTAAGCTATGGGTTAATAAATGTTTTTTTTTTATTGAACTGTTATTAGCAGATAAGTGGCATGTAAGGCGTCTACTCAGGGAAGTGGTAGTATGACCAATATATGTAATTGATTTGTGACAAGGAACAAAATCTTGTACAGGGCATTGAAATTCATACACTATATTAGTCATCGCTAGTTTAGATTTGATAGGAATATTATTAGAAATAACAAGGTTTGCTGTCTTCCATTTTCTATAATATGTTATAAAATTTCCATGTTTTTGCAGAGATATGATGTTTAATAATTTTTCGGATAGAGAATTCGTCCTGTTTATAATTAATGTGCTTTTAGCTGCAATAAAGTATGTTGATGTTTTCTTGCTTGTTATTTTTAATGTTAGTGTCATGTATTTTTTGTAAGAATAATTTTATTTGTTTATCAATGATGTAGTTGGGAAAATTATTGTTGACTATTGTTTGTTTTATGTGTTTTAGCTCGCGCAAAAATATTCTTTGGGAGGAAGAATTTTAATGTGCTCTATTTAGAAGCTCGTTATTACTGGGTATTGACTATTATAATTAAGTTCTTATAAGTGTTTTTTTTAAAGTGATAAATTCGTTGGTTTTTAGCTCTATATTAAGGTCAAGAAACGGAATTTTATTATTGTCCATAAGTGAATTTCAACGAGGAGTTATTTTAAAAAAATAATTTTAGATTTGCGATTTCGTCCAAATATTTTATTTAAATAAAAAAAAGTCGTAGACGTACCTTGTATAAATCTCCGATTTGTCGGTTGTTCTAAACACTTTGTTTTCGATATGCGACGTGTCAAAATTCGAGAAAGTAGAACTTAATGGGTTTCTCATACTGACACTGTTAATTTGTATGTAAATGTTACAATTATGGTCCGAAAATGGATTTGTTTGTTTTTTTTTTTGGTGCACGCGTTAAGTAATTTGCAAAGAACTACAGGTTGGATTTTTGGAGGATGGGTAAATGCAGTAGCTAATTGTATTCAATGTTTCATCAATTTGAACGCTAGTAAATAGGTTGTCAACATTTAACGAAGCTATATATATATTCAGAAATTATAACTTGGATATGTTACAATATCACTACAAAAGTAGCTATTTTGTTTCGACACTTCTTGCGTCTTGTCAAGTGATGTGGTTTATTCCAAATTGAAGGGTTTTAAAAGGTTAAAAACAAGCAAAACCTCTTTAATCAGGGAGGCATTGTTGTATGTACAATGTGGACCAATCATAGTAAAGCAACTTCTAATTTGGAGAATATGGGCGCAGACTTAAAAATAATTTTGAGGGGCATTAGTATTAATATTTGATTAAATTGTGATCAGCAATATTAACTATTAGATCTACTTTATTATTGTTGCGAAATTTTTTTAAAAGTTTTGAAGTTTAACAATTTATTAGATTTAGAAAATTATATATTAAACAAGAAAGAGAAAAGTTTTTTAGGAACGCTAATTTTTTAATTGAAATATAAGTATATCGTATACAAATAGGGTCTGGAGCAGGAAAACCTTTCAAACAATAGTTGAAGTGTCAATAAAATAGATATATGTTTAATATTATCGACCATTTACTTTTTATTATTGTGAGTGGTTGTCGTAGGGGCGCCAGCACACTGGTTTTTCCAATGGTCCTTAAGGCTCTTAAGACAGTCCTGCGGGAAAATATGTTTACTATCCAGCCAATTATTGCAATAATTTGACATTAAATACTTAATTCACGCATGTTTGCAAAATTCAAAGCTGAGCACCTTTTTCGTTTTTTAATTATATAAATTTCATTCTGGGATGTTTCAAACTTAATTCGTCAGATGTTGAAAGACTCGATTAAAAAAAACAATTACGCTTTGTCTACGGGTGAATTACATCCGCATGTCATCACGTAAAATCTCGTGATAATGTATCTCGTAATCGAGAACTTACGTTAACACGCAATGGAAAACTGGCTCGAAATCTTTTCTTTTTATGCCTTTATAGATGTTAACCTTCAAATTATATTATGTCAATATTTCCGATTACATATAGTCTTCTTTTACCTGTTGTGTCCCTTTAGGACGTGGAAGATCTTTAAAAATCACTCTTCTTTGTGTGCCGTGTACTCTCAAGACGAAGGTGATCATGACTCTCCAAAATTTTCTGTCTTTTCTATTAATACATTTTCTCTTTTTGTTATTAATGCTAAATTATATTCCATCGTCTATTTGCTAAGTATATTATCCGTTGTCTCCTCTGCCCCTCTTGCCTTCAGTCTGACCTGTGAGTATTAGATTTTCCAACCCGACGTTTCTCATTATGTGTCCTATAAATCTCAACTGTCGCTTCCCGGTGGTATGTTACACATCAGAAATAACGTGAAGGTCATTACCGATTGCATACCGTCTTTTTTAACTGCCGTGTCCCTTCAGGACATGAGCGATCGATAAAAATTACTTTTTATTATATGCTGCGTCCCCTCTGGACATAGGTGATCATGACTCTCCACAATGTCCTGTCTTAATAGCTATTAATAAACTCTGTCATTTTGTTATTTCTCCTAATATTTCTCTATTCCACCATTTACTCAAGCTTACTAAGCATATGCGTTGTTTTTCTCTGTCTCTCTTGCCTTCAATCTTTTTTGACTCTGATTCCTTAATCCCTGGTCACACCAGCTCTGACAGCTACAGTTAAGACCCACCAGGCTAGATACTCAAGGGCGAACCATCGTATTCTATTGTTTTAAAATGGACTTCCATTCAAAATTCTTTTTTCCTAGGGCCTGTTCATTATGATACACACTTCCGAGATGCGGCTGCTCCGAACACTACAGTCTTAACATTTTCAAGGCATGAACCTACAATTCCCTATCATCATAACTTACCTCTCTTACGTCCATACATTTAGTAACCCACTACACTGAGTGGCTCTTGGGCTTTGTATCGAGTAAAAATTTAGATTTAAAATGAGATTGTGAAAACTCGAATGTGTGTAAGGTGTTGCTCATATTGCAACTAATATGGTTTACCTAGTTGATAAGTTTAGACTATAAAATCATTATTTTTTATTTATTCGTTTTTTACGGCTTATCAACCCTTTACAAGTTATTTAAACCCAGAAAAGGAATTTCTTCTGTAAGATTTTTTTTAGATAATAATGATTTAGTGAAGTAAGTTTTAATAATTAACCATAGCTGAATGAAAAGTAGATTCATACATGACCCAAATGTATTTTCGCGTAAGTGAATGTAAAAAACTCAATTGGAATTAGAATTCGGCTCCCCAAATCCAAACTATTATCCATTACACCTTCCGCACATCCAAGCGTACAGCACCTCATATATTTCCCGAACGCTCACTTATCTAGGTTCGATGTTGCTTTACTTCGGTGATTGTACGGGAACCAGTGATTCAATGTGTAGGCATAAGCCTTAAAATCATTATTTAAATTCAAGATTCCCTCTCAAAGGCTTATTCTGTATCAAAATAATATATGACATATGTATTTGCTCTTTACTGAGGAAATAATTATGAAATAAAAAAAATTATTTTTTTTTCTCACTGTGCCAACCAATGAGTTACCCGACCTGCGTAAAGTGGGCGTGGTTGTGCTTCGATGAAATCTATCTTTTATAAGCTATGTTCCTTCAGGACGTTTGCTCTGCCATACTTCTCGTCCCTTATATCCCTAACCCTGCCGTTCAACTCCCAATTCTGCAGGTTATTCGCTTCTCCACTGCCTTTGACTTCAGTATCACCTGTGTATGCTAAATTCACCAAGCCTTTCTTTTTCATTGTGTGCTCAAGAATTTTCCACTGTCTCATATTTAAATTAATTCTCCTTTTCGTTTAAATTGCCTTAAAACTTCCTTATTTTTCAAATGTTTACTTCATGATATTCTCAGCAGTCAACGTCTCTGGTGGCTCAATATCTCTTCGTCATCTATGATAAAAATGGTCATTATTCACTGTCATATAAAAGGATAGGATAGACATCATATATTACAATTTTTTCCCCTAACATGAATTTTCTGATTTCTTAATGCTTTGTTTAGTTTCTGGAAGGCATCTTCAGCTATTCCAGTACGATTTCGGATAACATGAGTTTTATCAGGTCAAAAATTTGAAATTATTTAAACAAGAAGGTCTTGATTAAAGTCTAAAGAATACATTTTTCCTTTTATTCGCTATTAATTTCTTATGAAAAATTTTATTTTTTCAAGTCCAATTCTATTTATTCATCGGCCACCCAGAGGGAAGATACAGTTGACCAGAGTATGGTTGAAATAGGCTATTTTAACAGATTGGCACAGTGAATAGAAATATTTTGCACACACACACACACACACACACACACACACACATGTACTTATATATATATATATATATATATATATATATATATACTAGCAGTATAGCCCGGCGTTGCTCGGGTGTAATGAAAGCTTTAAAACTAATCCATGGTCCTGGAGCTCAGACTCTTTGGACGTTGGCACGAAAGACTAAAAAGTAATAATTGTTTCCAGTTAAAGCGAAACCGCAGACTGAAAGTAAAATGAATGGATATAAGTTAAATTTTGATTTCCTGCTATCGATATCAAAAACGTTTTTTAGTCTTAAACTGAATTTTCAAGGCTAAATAAATCCTCTGAGAAAATGGCATCATGGCTGAGTCTAAGAACTACAATTATACCTACTTAGAGCCAAACTCGAAGCAAAAACTACAATAAAAGGCTGAAAAAAATACAGACATCAGGCAGATAAACAGACACACACACAAACATCTTGCCTTTTATTTATATATATATATATATATATTATCGATTTTCTGCACTATTGTGAGAAGTGCAACCTTGAAACTTCTGAATATTGTTTCTTATGTCTGTCTATGAGTGTATCAAATTTGATTAAAATCGGACCACTCCTTCTATAACCCGATTTGTTCGATTATCGATTTTCGATATTTATCGGAGATACTTCGACACAAAACCTAGCTAAGAACACTTGCAGACGCTTATAGTACAAACGTGTAAATTTTCAAGAAAATCAGTTCAGCCATTTCGGAGTCTATAGGTAACGAACACACACACGCACACGCACACACACACAAACTGACAAACAAAGTTCCATTTATAAATAAGTTTATATATATATATATATATATATATATATATATATATGTGTGTGTGTGTGTGTGTGTGTGTGTGTATGTGTGTGTATATATATATATATATACATATATATATATATATATGTGTGTGTGTGTATATATATATATATATACATATATATATATACACATACAAACACATGTATAAGATGTGAGTGGTAAATTGTCGCCACTTTATATTTTTAATTTCGCGCAGGCGCATTTTTGTTTCTGATTTTGTCGACCGCACAGTATAGTGGGGTCAGTTGGGCACCGTCTGAGAGAAAAAGAGCACCGTGACGAAATTTACTTTACCAGAAATTTGAAAACAATTCTAGAGCTTGGTATTCGAACCGGATGTTTCAATACGAACATTTCGGGGTTTCCGGGTTTCAATCTAGGGACAGTGCAGAGGATTCAGTAAGAGTTGGAAGAGTCTAATGGCGATTGGGAAGGTGTTTGGAGTGGTCACTAGTGATGGCGACGTTATGTCTCCATTCATTTTACCATAAAGCCTCAGACTCAACACGGCGACCTACATTAGGTGCCTTGAGAAGTGGTGTCTTTGGTCAAGAGGGTGTCTGCTAGAAGACCCTTATGTTTGAAAACAGAACTCTACACTATGCCACACAAACAGAAGAACCCTGTCATCACCCCAGATAATTTCTCCGACCACGTCACCCTAACATCTAGCCACTTCAGTCTGCAACCCCCTTGATTATTACGTGTGTGGGGTAGTTGGGCTACAGAAAAACAAAACTCCTCGTAAGGACAAATATGGACTAAAGATAAGGATTATAATAGAATTCACCAACTTAAAAAAATAGACTATCCAGAAGAGTTGCAGGAGATTCCAAAGTCAGCTGAAGACCGTGGTGATATTATTGAATATATTTGCTCTTTAGTATTTTAAGATATTTTTGTGTAATTTTAGTTCTTTAATTATATCTAATAATGCTTCATTGAAGATCTTCCAAAAATTATCTAATTATATCTAATAATGATTCATTGAAGATCTTCAAAAAATTATCAAATTATATCTAATAATGCTTCATTGAAGATCTTCCAAAAATTATCTAATTATATCTAATAATGATTCATTGAAGATCTTCAAAAAATTATCAAATTATATCTAATAATGCTTCATTGAAGATCTTCCAAAAATTATCTAATTATATCTAATAATGATTCATTGAAGATCTTCAAAAAATTATCAAACTATATCTAATAATGCTTCATTGAAGATCTTCCAAAAATTATCTAATTATATCTAATAATGCATCATTGAAGATGTTCAAAAATTATCTAATTGTATCTAATAATGCATCATTGAAGATCTTCAAAAAATTATCAAAACACAAGGAGCTTGTGTTTGAGTTTGAGTTTGAGTTTTGTTTAACGTCATATCAACATCTCTGTAGGTTATTTAATTCCAAAATAGTGTTGTTTTTTTTTGTTTTTTTTTGTTTTTTTACTATTCGGTTATAGTGAGAATGTTGATTTAATTAGATTCTAATTATTTTTTTTTTGTTTTTATACTTTCTTTATTTTAGAAAATGTCTTCTAGTTTTGTATTCAAAAATGTTTTGCTAAAAATAATTTGTTACTTCAAAAATGTATGGTAATAACTTTTCTTCAAAAATGTATATTTTTCTACAAAATTCTATTTTTATGTATATATTTCTATAAAAGTGTATTTTTATACTTTCATAGTGTCTTGACCCCAGTTTGGGGGTTAACTATTTGCCCATAGCTTGGACCCTAACAGGTGTTACCACTCCGGGTCAGGGTGGTCCTGGGAACGACATCAATTAAAAGGTAGTCCCGTGCACCTCACAACCTCCTAATCAGAGGCCTTACTGCCGGATTCAGTTTATCGTCATGTCCAGGATTACACAAGGATCTTGAAACGGAAATTTAAACGATGTGACACCTGAGGGCACCAACGATTCCAATTGTAGCTGAAGCCCTTGGATTAGTTGCAAAAAGATTCCGATAGACTCCTTGAAGAGATTCCTAATAGCTGTAAAAAAAAATAAAATATAAAGCACTCACATGTATAGCTCACACATTACGAAGAGCCTTTTTATGTAAAATGTGTGTGATCTATTTACAAAAAAGATCTATGGAAAATGTCATGAAGCTGTTTCTGATCTTAGATCTCTGGTTGGGACCCGGAATAATTTTTTTACAAAATATAAACACAAGGGAATAATAATAATAATAATAATAATAATAATAATAATAATAATAACAACAACAACAATAATAATACTTAAGAAAAGATCGCGGTTTAAGAAAAGAAAAACAGTGTTTGACATTGTTAAACAATATTTTGACAGCCTGTCGTTTCCAAATTATATTGAAATAAATTTTTCAAACATAAAAAATCTACAAATAATAACAATAATAATAACAATAATAATAATAAAGTTCAATCAGTCACCAATATGCCCCATCCTCACTACACACCAATAATTTCCCGATACGCACGAATCTTCTTCAATAATAAAAACAATCATTGACAATAAAATTTACTCCAAAATTAATAACGGAAGTTTAATTTACAGTTAACACACGCATTGATTCTACTGGAAGACACTGACACTGACACACACGCATACACAAACAGTTTACTATCACTTCCAACTGTCGTCTTCAGGAATTGGACACATGCAGACACTATAAGACAGACACAAAAAACGTCTTCTAGAATTCACACATACGTACAAATATTGGTGCCACAAGACATAAACACGTGCGATCTACCTGACCAGTGAAAAACAAACAGAATCGAATTTGAATTACGGAAACTTTATCCGGATGCACTCATTTCCGTAAAATTTCCGAGGAAACAAAAAAAAGCAGAACCTGTTAAATTCTTATCGTGTTCCCCGTTGTCCCCAACCTGCCTGCACACACACACACACACACACACACACACACACACACACACACACACACACACACACACACACACGGAGCGATAAAATGATCTGAGTGAATAGGATATCAGTCAGTTAAGTGCCATACAGGATACACACTTTGGGCGATCATGTCTCGAAAGAGACATGACTGACTGGGCAGAAGATTATCCCGCAGTAGGTTGCCATTGCTTTCTGTGGTAGCCTGGTTGCCAGCCAAGGCTATAAAACCAAATCTATCCTATTGTTTAACCCATGACTGGAGGGAAAAACGGATTAATACCTTTCTCAAGGGTATTTGCGCGTAAGTAACTGCAAGGAATTCAACTGGAATTCGAACTCGACACCCCGATTTGTCGTTCTGAGTCGATATCCACTGCACCACAACGCGCATCCAATATGCTTTCCTTAAAAAAAGGGAAAATCGAACCTTGCTTGATGGGTCGTCCTTCATGACCGAGCGGTAAAACACACTGGATCTACAAAAGGGAACGCAGGTTTAGTCACTCCAGGGAAGGCGTTTTCTTTAGTAAGCTTCCTTGACTATGCAGGCCGATAGACATAATACACTTTATTTCATAAATAAAAAACAGAAATTCAATTTGAAATACAAATAATATTATAATAATTGAAATAATAAAAATAACGGATTAAAAAACAAATCCATTAATTCTTTAGAATATAGTGTCGAGTTGTGATAGTTTTTGGTGCCAAGATTATTGTTTTTATTTAGGTGGTTTCGTGGGTGTGCGTAAGGTGCAGTGAATATCGACTCGGAGCGACAAATCGGGGAGCCGAGTTCTAATTCTAGTTGAATTCATTTACACACAAATACGCTTGGGAAAGGCATTAATCAGTCTCTTCCCTCCAGTTATGGTTTAAATAATATGAGAGATTGGGTTCTATAGCCTTGGCTGGCAACCAGTCTACTGCAGAAAGTAGTGGCAACCTACTGCGGGATAATCTACTACTGAGTCAGTCATATCTCTTTCGAGACATGATCTCCCAAAGTGGTTATCACGTATGGCACTTAACTGACTAATAAAAAGTATTTTGGCAAGGGTTTTTTTTTATCGTAAAATGCTCGATATCAGGTGGTGGAGAGATAGAGTATTGATAGTTTTATAATATATATAGAATATATAAAATGTGTGTGTGTGTGTGTGTGTGTGTGTGTGTGTGTGTGTGTGAATAAAAAGAGACAAAAGGGAAACCGTACTTAGTCTTAGCCAACGCATTTTGTCATCGAACGGACTTTTTCAAGGCAAATGAAAAGATATTATTTTTGACAATGTAACTATAAACAAAGACAAAATGTTAGTTACTCGAAAAATATTTAAATTACTAGACGATCGTGCATATTCACCAGGTTAACTGAACCATTATATAAAATTACCTCCTTGAAAATTTAAAAAATGTAAAACAATAGCTATCAAGTCCAGCAAGTATAATAATGATACCATGAGAGAGATTTCCCATCGTTTTCACCATCAAGATAATCTTCAACTCAAGTCTCTGCTCGTGACGATTTATCTGAATCCTGGCAGTCACCTTCCCATTCTGAAAGTCTCTTCTTGTTCGTTTTGCGAATAGACGTATCTGGATTGTTCTGCAATACGTGGACCCGCCTCTTGTTGTCGCAGTTGGCCAAATGTCTTATTTTATCTCAGTCTATTCATTTGTGGTGGATTGGAAAATAAGTATTAAAACCAACTTTCTTCTTCACTTTTACAAAAATTCATGACGTGTGAAATCCTGGTTTTTTACAAAAAGGAAAAGGATTGACCATGTGCTTAAAGAAAAAGTCAAACCCAGAATTCGCAAGTAGGTATTAAATTGATATTTGACCAATGGGGGCGACTTGCATGACTTGAGGGCTTAGCGATCCAGTGCTAAATTCAAAAAGACCAACTATGGATTACTTAAAACATAATTGAAAATATCCTATTGTACTCTCTCTCTCTCTCTCTCTCTCTCTCTCTCTCTCTCTTTCTCTCTCTCTCATGGATATTTAACTAAACACAAGGTCCGAGATTAAGACACGGTAGAAATGTAGTGGGATATGAAATTAAGAATTAACCTTCTTCACTTTTACAAAAATTCACAATGACGTATGAAATCCTGGTTTTTCCCAAATAGACAAAAGAATTGACCAAGTGCTTAAAGAAAAAATCGAAACCAGATTTCGCAAGTAGATGTTAAATTGGTTTTCTGACCAATCGGAATGATATGCAAAACTACAAGGGACTTAGCGATCCAGTGCAGAAAATCTGAATGACTATAAAGGCTTTGATCAGATCAGCGCCAGTCAGTTAGATGGGAGCAGCGAGACAAAACTACTAAAATGTAACGGGAGAAACTTCAACCACGACCCGGACATAGGTCGCGTCGCACATTGTCCTCTTTCTCCTTCTTTCTCGTATGCTGATTCCTTTTACTTCTTTTTCTCCATCCAAAAGACATTCCTACAAAACAAACGCTAATACATACATACGCACGTACGCATAAACTCTTTCCAATAAATTACTACTACGAACATGTCTTGATATCCTTAACTTTTTTATTGAACATTAATTTCTACCACTATTCATGTTATCCTTTTCATTAAAAATGTATATTTTTATTCTTACACTATTTCACTATTTTTTCACAAATATACACAAACCTTCTGATAACTCTGGATAAAAACCTTTAAACCGTAGGGAGTTCGGTTATGTATGACACAAGGCCGAATCAAGAAACATTAACCATCTCCCTACGGCTATACATATTTATGGACATCATTTCCTTCTATAAATGCCTTGTAGAGAAGTACAGTTTCTTTTTTCAACTCCTGGGTTAATGATTTCTTATATCATTTCGATTGCCTTGAGAAAGTCCGTCAGATGACGAAACGCGTTGGTACGATTTTCCTCTTGTCTCTTTTCATTCATGTTGTCTTATCTACAGATTACATCTGAGAATAGGCTTACGACCTATCATGTTGAATACACCGGTTCTCGCTCGATCACCGAAGTTAAGCAACGTTGAGCCTCGTCAGTACTTAGATGGACGACTGCTTGGAAAAACCAGGTGCTGTAAGCGTAGAGTGACAGATGTGCGTTGTGGTGCAGTGGATATCGGCTCGGAAAGAGAAATCAGTGAGCCGAGTTCGAATTCCAGTTGAATACCCTGCATTCACTTAAGCACTGGTACCCTTGGGAAAGGTATTAATCCGTCCCTTCCCTCCAGTTATGGGTTAAATAACAAGGGTATGACTTGGGGACTCCGCCCTTAAAAACAAATCCTAATGAATCTTGATACTCAAAAAAGAAAAAAGTATTACTAGACACTTATATAAAACAACAATAAATTGTTGAAAGAAAAAAGGTATTACCAGTAATAAATAAATAATGTTTAGTTGGCAATAAATGACCCGCCGAGGTTGATTTGCCATAAAAACAAAACAACCAACCAACCAACATTTGAGAATATTTACACAGACAGTTATACATATGCTCGATATCAAGAAACAGAATAGGAATAGTAATAAATATAATAAAACATTTACACAAGCTTGTTAAGTAGGTCGATCATTGCTCTCCACTACTTCCTTATTTCGTCTCTATTCTGGGTTTCGCGGAGATAATATTCCCTCAAATTTACAGGATTACGGTTTAATAGAAATATTTAATAACTTGAAAATTTTCCAGAATTAAAATAGACTGAAAATTACAAAAATGATTGGTAGGTACTTTTCTTTATGTGTGCCGTGTTCCTTCAGGACGTTGATTATCATAACTTTCCACAATTCACTGTCCTTTTTAGCTCTTAATAACTTTTGTCTTTTCACCATCTCTCACAAAACCTGCTTTGTCATTCATTCCCCAGGCAGGTTACGCGTTTCTTTTGTCTGGTTCTCTTACCTTCAATCTTTCCTGTCAGTATCAAATTTGCCAAGCCCTCTTTCTTTACTAGGCGCGCGAGAAAATTCAACTGTCTTTTCCTGATATTAAGCATTTTGTTGCCATTTTTTCTATAACTTCGTCGTTGCTCACATGTTCGGTTCATGGTATTCCAATCATCCTTCTGTAGAACCACACTTCTATTGTCTCTTTTTCATGGTATTCCAATCATCCTTCTGTAGAACCACACTTCTATTGTCTCTTTTTCATGGTATTCCAATCATCCTTCTGTAGAACCACACTTCTATTGTCTCTTTTTCATCTGTAAGAAGATTATCCAGCATTCACTGCCATACAATAGATTATCCCGAATTAACTGCCATACAAGAGATTATTCAGTATTCACTGTCATACAAGAGGACTGATATTAAACAGTTCAATAATCTTTTTAATTCTGACTTATTTTTCTATTTCTTAATACTTGGCTCTGCTTTTAGAAAGCATTATTCGCTATCAATGTACCTGCGTAGTTTCTTTATGTCCTCTGCTTATACCCATTTCCAGATATTTAAATTGTTACACCCGTTTGGTTTCAGTATCTCCGACCCGTACGTAGAAGGTCTCTGATGCAGTCATGGATATGTTACTAATCTGTGTCCAGAAACAACAGAGAAATAGGTGGGTGATCACGGCTCTCCATAACTTCCCATCATTTGTAACACTTAGAACTGTTTTTCTTATCTTTATCCCTCCCAATCCTAGTTCTGCTATCCATTTACACAAACTTGTTAAATAGGTCGATCATTGCTCTCCACTACTTCCTATCCTTTGTAAATCTTAGCAATATTTGTCTTCTTACTATCCCTCTTAATCCCAGTTCTGACATCCATTTACACAAGCTGGTTAAGTAGGTCGATCATTGCTCTCCACTACTTCCTATCTTTTGTAAATCTTAACAATATTTGTCTTCTTACTATCCCTCCTAATCCCAGTTCTGACATCCATTTACACAAGCCTGTTATGAAGGTTACTCGCTGCTTTCCTCTAGATTTCAATGTCGTGTAATGTCAACTTTTCCACGCAAACACCTCGGTCTCATTTAAAAGACATCCATAAAAAAATTAAGATAAAGAAGCAATAGAGAACATGAATAATGATTTTCAACCGTTCTTTTCATCAAATAATACCGTATTACTCTTCAATGGACCCCACCAGAATGTACCGACTCTTTCTGTCATGCTCTTTTCTTATACGAGTCAGATCGAACCAAAAAGAATTTATTGCGGCCATATCAGGGCTAGAGATACATAATCCTCACTTCTCAACATGGAATGAGTTTAAAGGCTTTTTATGTGGCACTGTTGGTGATTAATTCTTTTTTACATTTCATTTCGCTAATCTATCTCTATTCTCATAACAGATTTTCAGACAAGCTACATTCCTCGGTTCTACCATTTCAGGCCTTGACATCTACGAACCGCCATGCCATCTACACAGGATTGACTCATTCTCATTCTCTTTCTATTAAATTGGTAAGAACACAATTTCAGTCAGACAGCTTCTACCCCAGAACTGTTAATTTATAAAAGCAGACTCCAAACATCAGGTTTAACTTCTTCAAACCTAAGGTTAACCATTATCTATTCTACGTATCCTCATAATATAGACCTCTTAGTTACTCTCTTGCAACAAACTCATTTTATATCCCCTACCTTAAGTGGCTCTTTGGCTTGGTATTGAGTGAACCATAGCATAAATAATATGAGTGAAACAAAGTGTGAATCTCATCTAGTTTACACTCCCCCCGGTCTGTTGAAGAATAGGTTTATCCCTTGTTTCCTGTTTAGGTTCCTTCTAAAATCTTTTCCTTCTTTTTAACTTTTCGTGGCCCCTTGCGTCTGGAGGCATTATCACCCAGCGTGATAACCCTCTACCTCAAGTGGCTCATGGGGTTTGTACTAGTTGAGCATCATTGTGAAAAATGCCGCATTTAACAGTTGAAAGTATCGTCATATCTTCTTCTAATTATGTGCCATGTTCATAACATGGCTTCCATATCCCGATCATGGCTCTCCATCACTTTCTGTCCTTTGTAATTCTTAGTAAGGTTTGTCTTTTCACTATCTCTCCAAGTCTTTGTTCGATTAACCATCGACACAAGCTTTTTAGGTAGGTCATATGGTTTTTCCTCTTGTTCTTCTCACCTTCATTTAATATGTCCTACGAATGTCAAAATCAATAGAACTTTTTCCTCATTATATGCCTTATATAATCTCTTTCTTATTCTAAGTATTCTGATTTCTTTTTCTTTCTAGTTTTCTTATAAACTTCTTCGTTACTCACGCGTTCAGTTCATGGTATTCCCAATATCCTTCTGTAGAACCACTCTGTTGCCTTTACTCATCATAGCTGTAGCTACAAGCACGGAATTGTTAATCGGAGAGCCGCGTTCTAATTCCAGTTGAGTTTGTTACTTTCACTTTCGCATAAATACCATTAGAAAATATATGAATCCACATCTTCTCTCCTCAGCTATGGGTTAATTAGTAAGGCTTGTATCTCTAAACCATTATTATCTCAAAAAAACATCTTACAATCTAAAAACATTTCCGGTTTTAAATAACCTGTAAAGAATTAGAAAACAAATCAATCATTTTAATATCTTATCTATGAATTCAGAAGAATTGAAAATCCATATAGACGGTTTTCTTTGTTCTGTGTCCCTTCAGGACGTAGGTGATCTTGGACTCCCTCTTACCCCTTGTCGATCTTAACATTTCTCCTCTTGATATCTCTCCCAAACCCCGTTCCGCCATCCATTTGCTCAAGCCCATCAGGTATGTCTTTTCCCTGTCTTTCTTTCCCTATATTCGTCCCGTGAGTATTAGATTCTCCAAGCTCTCCTTTCTCATTACGTGCCCCAGAAATCCCAGCTGTCTTTTCCTGATGCTAAGTATAGATTTCATTTTCGTTTGCATTCTCTCCACAAACCTGTCGCTGCTTGCATGTTCGGTCAATGGTATCCTCAGTAGCCTTCTGTAGAGCCACATTTCTGTTGCTTCGAGTTTTTCATTCATCCCTAATATGGACGTTCATCATCATACAACACTTTTTCAAATTGAATTTTTCAGGATTTGTCTGTACATCTCAGATAAGGTAGTATTTATATGATTTACACTGTTCGGACTGTTGTCCCCAGCTTCATTGCCATGTTTATGATATTTCAGCCGTTGTACACTCCGACCTTCTTCAGGTGCTAGGAATTTTGAACCGAACCCTTTATTTTGATCACTGCGGTATATCATTCTCATTCCATGTGCCATGTATTTATCCGAATGTCATTTAATTATCTTTTTAGTTCCAGTGACAACCCAAAGAATTGTGAGTTCAATATCTGGCTACAGCAGTGGTGAATCAACTTAGAGAGCTGAGTTAAAGGAAGATAACTACAAGCCATCCGGAAGTGGCATTGCACATGGAATGAGAATTATATACGCCATGATCGAAATAAAGTTTTCGGTTTAAAATTTTCTAGAATCTGAAGAACTCCGGAGTGTACAACGGCCGAAACGTCATAAACAAGGCAATAAAGATAAGGACAACAGTCCGAACAGTGTAAATAATTAAATTTTTCGTTTATTATTTATTTTTATTGATATGATTATTATTTTTTTTTTTTTCAAAAGAGTAACACGAAATCCTTCGTATATTTAAAATGTATGTTAAATTGATATTTTCGACGAAAAGGATTCTTGCTTTTGCGATCGCGGTATAAATGATCGGAATTATTTTCTTGGGTGACACATGCGTGTGCCTGCCTGTTAACGTCCTTTTTTCGCAAGTTCCTATTTGACTTCGCAGCTAAATCAGTTTCTGTTACTGCTGATGACATTATCGCATCTACAACGACTGCTATGCAATCAACGCGCCACTATAAACCTCACAGATCTACTTCATTTTTTCTTTCTCGGTAATCTCTCTTTGCCTCTCTTGTCGTTATCTCAGCCATTTTCTACTGCGTTATTTTTTGACCTCTAATCCGTACAGAATGATATTGACAAATCACCTGCATTGTTGCAAAAATCGCATATTCTTTATCACTTTTTTTTTTGTTTATCCGAGTACTATTAAATGTTAGCAATCAAAATAAAATTATTGCAACCATTGTGAGACATTTTTATTTTTTATTTTTATTTTTTTTTTAATCTGAAAATATAAATTCCTTACTTTCGGACACATGTTGCCTTGTCTGAATTCACTTAGATGCAATTTTTTCAACGTTTTTGTTTTTGTTTTTTTTACTACTTATTCTTTTACTTTAGTTTTTTTTTTTATCATGTTCCTCTTTCATGTGCTGTCTTCCTTTAGGATGTGACTTTCATCGATCATGGCTTTCCAACTTCCTCTCTTATTTAGCGTAAAGTAATGTTGGTCCCCTTTACAATCTCTCGCAGTCACCCTTTCAATTTTTTAAAAAAATTTCTTCCTCATAGGTATCTCCGATTTTTTTAAATTAATGTGTGACGAATATATTTACTAATCGAAAAATCTAAAAGCTTGCTATAAATAAGGTGTTCTCATTTTTTGTTAAATAATTAAAACATTTTACTTTTCTGCATGTTGATCACTCGTATTTTGTTTGTACTCGATCTTTATCATTAAAAGGTCACGTGATTCAAGGGTTGTCCTCCCTTACATGAAAAAAAAATATGTATATAAACATTTTTATACCAAATTCGTCTTCCATACTTTTGGCCAGCTACTGTAAATCATGATTAATGCATCTGATAAGGTGTTGACAGCTGTGATAACAAGGCTACCGTAATTGAGAAACGTTCTTCTAAAAACTTTCAGGCAGCAAGCAAGTAATTCTTGTTTCAATGGAACTTCAGGTAAGTTTAAATTCGGTAATTTGAATAAAGTAACGTGTCAGCGAGATGTATTTTATTTTTGTAAAACTTTTTAATACCGAGAATTGGGTACTGTTTACAATCGATGAAACATGGCGGAAAGTTTGAAATTTAAAAAAAAAAAGATTTTTTTAAACCTAACATGTTTTTATTCCGATCAATATAGTTTCGGTTTGAAATACACCGGGGTATTTTGCTTACTGTAATGAGTAAAGTTGATCTCTTGGCTTACAATTAAAGCTAAAATTATAGCTTCAAGAAAACTTTTTTATTTTTAAAAATTCAATTTAAATTGAGGTATCGAAAATTTGAGTGGAGGTACTTACTGTTGCATGATCAATTTCCCATTAATGGATCTCTCTTGAATACATATATCCAGGAGGACTTTGTTTGTAGATGTGGTAACGTCGTTGACAAAGTTTGTGCACTATGTATTCCTTTGCTTATTATGCGAGTTGGAATATAGACGACTTGACAGAATTAATTCCATAGAAACAAGAAGTCTACTTCTTCCTTAAAGTGAGCTTACGGCCTATCACGTTGAATACACAGGTTCTCGCACGATCACCGAAGTTAAGCAACGTTGAGCCTGGTCAGTACTTAGATGGGTGACCGCTTGGGAATACCAGGTGCTGTAAGCGTTTAGTGACGGATGCGCGTTGTGGTGCAGTGGATATCGGCTCGGAAAGAGAAATCGGTGAGCCGAGTTCGAATTCCGATTGAATACCCTGCATTCACTTAAGCACTGGTACCATTGTGAAATGTATTAATCCGTCCCTTCCCTCCAGTTATGGGTTAAATAAGAAGGGTAGGACTTGGGAACCCTGCCCTTAAAAACAAATTCCAATGAATCTTGAGACTCGACAAGAAAAAAGTATTACTAGACACTAAAGCTTATATAAAAAACAACAATAAATTGTTGAAAAGAAAAAGGTATTACCAGCAATAAATAAATAAAATTTAGTTGGCATTAAATGACCCGCTGAGGTTGATATGCCACAAAACAACCAACCAACCTTAAAGTCAAGATCAGGACGGAAAAGCGACAGCTCTATCAAAATTTGGCAAAATGTAGGTGAGTTTTAAGTGTATATGTTGAGTGAAAGAAGTTGGCTTAAAGTGGCATTTTGATGCCGGTTAGGTATCAGGATATTGGGAGCCTTGTTAATTAAACATTGGCAACCCCATCCAAAATAAGGTAGTTTAAGCTTTTTTCTTTTTAATTTTTAACGCCAACTTAACGTAGCTATGGATTGTATGCTCACTGGATCCTTTTATTTTTCCCCACTTTCTTCAATTTAATTCCTTATCTTCTCCCCTATTCTAGGTGACTAAAAATGCCAATTCTCTGGTTGTGGTACACTTTTCGTTTTTCGAGTGTTCTTTCGTAAATGTTGTTGTATGGTAGGTCAAATGATTGGTTATCATTTCATCCAAGTCCCGCGTTAATTCCGTCCAGTTAACTGATATTTCTGCCATAATTAAGGTTTGTGGAGTAATCACTAACACCAGTTTGATTCATTTCTTGTATATATAGTATTATACAGATTGTAAAAAGAGAAATGAAATTATCTCGCGACACTTACTGGCTACGAGGCGTCACCTGCCCTCAGATTCAGTTGATGGGTTCTATCAAGCATTAGTAAAACTAAGTAAGGACTATTCATTTTCATCAGTATCAGCAGGTGCCGTAACTGATGCTAAAAAACACCGGGCACAGAGAAAATTGCCCGGATTTATTAGTTGACAATATGATGACGTCATCAGTGTCATCCGTTTCCAGAAACTATGATTTTTGCGGATTTTTTCGGCTATTCTAATGTAAATTAGGCACAGAACGTGAACGAAAGCAGGAAATCGGGTTCGGACTTTCTGAGTATAACCAGTCTTTTCTTCCAAAATTAATAAATAAACAGATTTTTACTGCGTTCATTAGAATGTTTTCTTCGTTTTTCTTTCTTTCTTTCTTTCTTTCTTTCTTTCTTTCTTTCTTTCTTTCGTTGTGAATTGTTTAGTTTGATTTCTGACGAAGACATTTTTCCTTGCCCGGATTTTCACTATGATTGCACGGATCGGCCCGGACCCGTGCCCGGTAGTCAGATACGGCCATGAGTATCAGTAGAATAAAATCGAGTTGAATTGATACGAGATGCTTTCATAAAAGAGAAATGAAATTGTCTCTAGACACTTACTGGCTATGAGGTGTCACTTGCCTTCAGATTCAGTTGATGGATTCTATCAAGCCTTAATAAAATTATAGATTGTTCATTTTCTTCAGTATCAGCGAAACAATATCGAGCTAAATTGATACGACATGCTTTCACAAAAGGGCTTCGGTCCACGGATATCATACAAAAAATACGCTAAAATAGCACGTTACCCTTACAGCAGGCCTATGACCAGGCAATAGTACTAGATTTAGCATGCTACAAATGTAGTAACGTCTTCACCTATTTTGTAACACCGCATGAAAAGCTAGACTTTTCAAATAATAAAACTGCTTTAATTAAACGCACATATTTTTTAGAGACATGCAAGGTCGTTATATCCGGCTTGAATGCACAAATGCTATACATGCGGAAATGATTTCACAAATCAATGGTTCAAAATGACTTCAAGCGAATGAAGCCTGTAGGTCTATGTGAGGACCACACTTCTTCGATCCTTGGAGACTGGCAGTACAGAATGACAAAGAATTATATCAAAACCAGATCACTTCAACAATAATAATACTAATAACAGAGGGACCATATATCTTGAAAACTTCCAGCAACGAAAACAACTAAAATGGATAGCACGTATAACGCGAAGAGAAAATAATGACATATGTTAACTTTACAAACTACTTTATGCTAAGGTTACGAAGGAAATCTTCCATCAATACTGGAAAACGCAAAACAGTGTACTTGAGAAACATTTTTGTAAAAATTGTTTTAATATAATGATTATATAAATTTTAACCGACAGTAGCACCAACTTCTCAGTTAATGAATGCCAGGTGTTTCCTTATGACGAAACGGCAAATATTAGCATTACTGTATTAGTGTTATGAAACATTTAAGATCATTCTTCCTTCTAAGAATGTACGTTGTGATGCAATGGATACCAGTTCGGAATGAGAATCGGAGAATTCGAATTCCATTCGAATTCGTTTCATTCGCTTACGCACAATTCTCATTGGGAAAGGATTTATCCAGCTATGGGTTAAATAGCAGGACGGATTGGGTTCTATAGCCTTCGTTGGCCACCGGTCTTGCGCAGAAATAATGGCAACCGGTTGGGGATCTTCCTTTTTGCACATAAGAATGGACTCGCCTGATGTGTACATATAATCCTGCCTATACAGAGAACAGAAATAGTTGCCCAGTTACAACTGCCATTGTCACTGTCAGCTCTCTGCCTTCAGGTGGAGAGCACTCTCTGCCTTCGGGCGATTAGCATCAACCCAGTCGTGGCTCCATCGAAAGGTAGAGTCATGACTGGGTAACGATAGACAGATATATTTGGCCGGGCTATATGGCCCAGATGACCCACATAAAAATGACTTTGTGTCACATTTCGCCTTAACTAGGAAGGCCGACTAAATACTGTAGTTGTCTAGTTACAACTGCCATTGTCACTGACAGCTTTCTGCCTTCGGGCGGAGAGCGCTCTTTGCCTTCGGGCAGAGAGCACTAACCCAGCCGCGGTTCCGCCAAAGAGTAGAATCACGACTGGGTAACGATAGACAGATATTTTGGGCCGGGCTATATGGCCCGGAAAACCCACATAAAAATGACCTTGTGTCACATGTTGCCTTAAGTGGGAAGGCGAACTAAATACTGGAGTTGTAAAGTAGTTGTAGAATTGTAAAGCAGTTGCTTAGTTGGTCAGTAAGTTGGTGTAGAGTTAGTTGGAGTTGTTTGGATATAGACTCATTACCCGGACATACTATTTCACTTCAAGACTGTATATAATTATTCTACTAACAGTATTCCTGAATTGACTAACCCGTGTTCCAGTTTGTATATCTTGTTCAATATAACTTATATTTTCTATCTCCATATTTTTTTTTTTGTTATTTATTATTTTGTGTGGATTCTCACTCGCAATCCACGAAACAACCCACTGCGAAATAATTTTCTATCTTGTCAGTTATGAATAGAAAGAGACATGATCGCCCACGGCGTGTATCACGTTTGGCAATTGACTGACTGGCTTCTTTCGAAAGAGAACTAAAGACGTAATGAATCTGACTTTTACTTTACTACTTCTCAACGCTATCGTTTCCATGACAACACTACTTTTGTCCGTGCGTTGTTTTGCTAGCTACGTATTACTATCCAAAGGCCACAGCTAATTGTTATCGATTAAGTAATGAAATAATTTCAACTCTGGAGTCAGACAAAAACCATTTCAAGGACTACCGCTTTTCTACAATTATCAAAATGCACTCAAGTACAACTAGAAAATGGGCCCATCTTGTAATAAACTTAGGAATTACGACCGTACAAATAAGGGACTTCGTTGTTTGATATAAAAGTTAGAAATTAATATCAAGGGCTCGTGATTAAATAAGAAGTGTAACAGAAGAGTATAAGAAAAGGATTTATAATTATTTCCACGAATTGAAGAAGCTCATCAAATGTGCGCCATTGTTTTAAGGAAACGACGCGAATTGGGCGACGATGAGAAAAAGAAAATGTAACAGGAAATTAATCTTAGATATGAGGCTTACAATTATCTAAAAGCTGTAATCAATTACATTTAACATTATTCTTTTTTCAGATATGGAAACATACCTTTTTTTAAGCAGTGAATAAACATTCCAAATCCATTTCAGAAAACCCCGATACGCGAGTTACGATATAAAACGCAAAAAAAACCCAGAGAAATTTGGTTATTTGAGAAGTATTTTAACTTGGTACATCCACTTATTTTCGATACCTAAACTTTAAATTGAGTTTTTAAAAATATAAAAGTTTTCTTGAAGCTTTTATTGTAGTTTTAATTGAAAGCTAAATGATTCAATTTACTATTTCCAGTAAGCAAAATACTCTAATGTATTTTAAACAGAAATTATATTGATTAAAATCTAAAATGTTTCAATTTCTTTTCCAATTTTCCAGTCATTTTTGAGCGATCGAGACAAAATTTAACAAAATTTAAATATCGGTTTTAAAAATTTTACAAAAGTAAAATATACATCATTGACGAGTTATTTTTGGGAAATTAGCAAATTTAAAGTTAATCTGGCTTACACAAGTATTATTTATAGAAAGAAATTTAGAATAAAACTGTTTCTTAATCACGGAACGTTGATCTCTGACCTTCCCGTAAATGATTGACGTATGACGACAGACAGACTGAAGAAAAGATAAATGTATGGTGACCAGAATTAATATAATTGTCCAAATTTTTTCTTATAAGAGGAAGAAACCGTGAAAGACATAACCTTTTAATGAAAATTACCATACAAAAAAAATCTTCAAATACATAAAAATAATTAAAAATTATTTTAAAAATACAATGGCTCGACTATTTGTATTACACTTTTCAATTTTCGATTTGTAAATATAATCTTCGCTAACAGCCTAACAAATATTTTTAAAATATTTCTGAAACTTTATAAATTATCATAATTAGAAAAAATGAAAACAATTCTTTTAAAATTTCATTATTAATCGATTTTTTTCTTCAGACTATAAGTTGCTCAATATATATTATTTATTATAGCAATTAAAAGCTTATCTAATTAGACAATGTCATAATTTTATTGCATTTTTTTATTTTACCATTCGGAGCAGATTTTCGGAAAAAGGGGCCAAGTGTTTGAAAAAACAATAGATAATTTATATCCACCAATGAGTCCTGCGTTTAACTAATAACACCATTTTTTCCTATAAAATTTAATTTCTTGAAATTTCATGAATTTTATGTGGAGGGGGTAATAAATATAAAAAAATATTTTTACCCATATTTTTTTTTTAAATGACAATTTTAAAAATTAATTTTTATTCATTTGGAAAGAAGCCATGCAATTTTATTATAATCCGACAATTATTTGATTTTTGAAAGAATTTCCAAATTAATTTTTTTACCAGAAAAAATACTGAGTTATGTAATATCATATTATCCATTGTAAACTCTCGTAATGATTTGGTTATCCACTAACAAAAATCAAAACAAGATTTTTTACCAAAATTTCGAACGTTTTAGAAAGGATTTAAAAAATAATTAAAAAATAATTTGATCTTTCCTTTTAATAATAACATAAATATTTTGATGGAAAAAGTTGTTTTTTTTTTTAGTTTGGGGCTTTTTTACATCATACTTTGCTATTTTTTCAGCGAATTAGTGGAGGTACCTAAACAGACGTCGCAAAATGTGAATTGAAATCCAAAAAGCACGCTGGAATAGCAAAAATTCTTCATAAAAGTTTAGAAAAGTATTAAGAAACAAGGAAAATGCTATTAAAAGTAAAGAAAAGAGTTCTGATCCGTTATGCAGTATCTGTCCTCCTAGTAGTGAATGCTGAATAATTTCCTTTTAAATGAAGACTACACTTGAGACAACGGTGATGTCGTTCTATTTAAGACGGAAGATGTCAGCAACGAAGAAGCATTAAGCAAAAAAAGGTAAGAAAGGACATCTACTTAGAATCCGAAAATTAAAATTACGTACCTCCAAAAATTTCCTAAAAGAACAGCATGGCATGATAAAAAATGTCCACAAATTTGATAAAAACAAAGTTTTATCATCAAAATATTTGTTTTATTATGAAGATAAAAGGCAAAAGTTTTTTTTATTATTTATTAAATTTTTTAACCTTTCTAGCACTTTCTAAATTTTGGTTTATATCTTGTATTTTTTTTTTCGTTTTGTTTTTTTGCGTCACCGGGTAGATCAAAGACTAGTATAGAGATTTTTAGCAACGTTTTCGCATTCAAAGTATTGTTTTGGAAATGCTTGCAAAAATCAAATAATTGTCGGATTTTAATGAAATTTTCAGGATTTATTCACGATTGAATTAAATTATTTTTTTATTTTTTAGAAAATCTTGGTAAAACTTTTTGTTTTGTTCGATCTACTTATTTTATGAAATTTCGAGAAAATAAATTTCAGCCTCTTAATATTTATATTAGATAAAAAGTAGGACTTCTTGGAGAATTTGAATCATTCATTTGTTTTTGTCAAACTAAAACACTATTTACTGAGCATCTACTCTGAATCGTAAAACAAAAAATGCAATAAAACTATAACATTATTCAATTAGAAAAGCTATTAATTGCTTTTAAATAAATGATATATTAAGCTATTGTCTTAAGAAAAACATTTTCATGAATAATTAATTTTTACATGAATTGTTTTCATGTTTTAGATGGTGATATTATTATTAAGTGAAAACTGTATTTACTAATCATAAATAGAAAATCTTATTAGACACTAATATTTTTAAAATAATTTTAAATATTTTTGCATATGTGTAAATGTCCCAATTTTTTGAAAGTACGATCGACCGTGCACGATATTATAAGAAAATAAGAGCGATGACTATAGTAATTTTAAAGCCAAAATTTCTAAAATTCAACTAAATTTTAGATTAAAGAGAATATTTCCCTATATTTTATAATTAATGAATACTTAAAAATTATATAAAAATGTGCACACATTCTTTTCTTCAATTATGTTTTACAGAAAAAGTCTACATGGAACATTAGATCTGCCAGAAGGCTCTTAACACATAAAAACAGCTACGATCGGCTAAAAAATTCATTTCTGCAATATTTGAAATTTAAAGTAAATAATATTTGTTTCAAATCAAATTAATAATCCTCATATGTTTCAGAAATTTTTGGTGGAGAGATGTTTTAATTAGAGAGTTACATTGCGATAAAAGAATACTAAAAAAGGGTGCTAATGAGCTATTTTAAGAAAATAAACAACTTTTTCCTGCAAATTTAAGTTAGATTTTGAAACATTTGATGGCTTATTGGAAATATTAAACTTAATATATTAGCGTGAAATTAAAACTAAAATAAAAGCTTCAAAAAAGCTTATGTATCGCGTTTTTTACTTTAGATTTTTTTTTTGTTTTTTGCTTTGTTTTCTTTTTTTTTTTCTTTTTTGTTTTTGTAGAAGTCCCGACTTAAAATTTTCGAGACACATTATAAGGAAAGAAAACTCGAATAATTTGAAACTCACAGGACATCTAGAAGACAAAAGAGACACACGGAAGTATCGAGTAACCCACCTAACGAGCTTATGATGATACATCAGGGCCAGGGAGAAAAGTTAAAGGGGCAGAAATTGTTAAGTGCTACAAAGGATGGGAAGTTGTGAAGAGTCATGATTATCCATATCCTGAAGAGATACGGCACATGAAGAAAGGAATATTATGAACATTAGGATATAAAAAAAAACGGCCTTATATTGAAGAAGTGCAAAACTTTTGGGAGAATATTTGGAGTAACACAAAGGAATATAACACCAATGCGGAGAGGATCAAACAAGAACACGAAAGAAACCTGTCTACTTCTTCTATGTGCCTTGTCCCTCAGGACGTAGGCGATCATGGCCTTCCACGTTTCCCTATCCCTGGTGGCTCTGCTCACGCCTTCTTCTGTTACACAATGCAACCCTTGTTCTGTCATCCACTAGCTCAAGCCCATAAATGTATAGAAACTAGCATGGCCACAAAATGAGGGATCAGTTTATATATCGATTATAAAATAGACTTGATCTCCCATTTTATATCCATATTATAATTGCTTATAAACAGTTGCCATATATCTTCTTCTATGTGCCTTGTCCCTTCGGGACGTAGGCGATCATGGCCTTCCACGTTTCCCTATCCCTGGTGGCTCTGAGCACGCCTTCTTCTGTTACACCGTGCAATCCTCGTTCCGTCATCCACCTGATTAGGTCCTTCAAATATGTTATCCGTTGCTTTCCTCTGTCTCTTTTCCCCTCTATCTGGCCTGTTAGTATCAGATTCTCCAAGCCCTCCTTCCTCATTGCGTGTCCCAGGAACTTCATGCTCAGTATTAATTTCCTTTTTGTTTCCATCATTTCCAAGACCTCATCATTGCTCACATGCTCGATCCATGATATTCGCAGCATCCTTCTATGGAACCACATTTTAGTTGCTTCAAGTTTTTCCGTCATCTTTGATGGTATTGTCTAGCATTCACTGCCATATTGAAGGACGGACAGCACGTAGCAATCCAGTACTCTCTTCCTAGTTTCTAGCGAAATTGATTTTCGTCTTCAATTTTCGTCTTTAATTTTTGTCTTTAATTTGCCTGAATTTTTTTAAAAGGGGTAGTATTTTGCTATTGTAAATAATTTTTACGTTTAAATCTCGTTTCGACTTCACAGTGGTTTCGCTGTTTGAAGGAATTTTTAAGGATAGTGGTGGTGTAGTATGTCATTCTTTCTTTCTTTCCCTCTCTCTCGACTTCAACTACCCCAAGATGGCGGGCCACTACGAAAATATTCTGGGAAAATTACAGAACGGAATCCTACTTTGGTATTTCTGCTCAACTTTATCAGCCTGTCTTACCTTCTTGGTATGTTGATTTGTGATTTTTATTTTATTTTAAATTTTGTCTTTAATTTTTGTCTTTAATTTGCCTGAGTTTTTTTAACAGGGGTAGTATTTTGCTATTGGAAATAATTTTTACGTTTAAATCTCGTTTCGATTTATACTAGGTTAAAACTTAAATTTTTTTTTTTATTATTATTATTATTATTATCATCATCATCATCATCATTATTATTATTATTATTATTATTATTATTATTATTATTATTAGAGTAGATAGTACCCTCCATCACCCGGTTTTACACTCCACCCCCTTCTATTGAGCAGGAGTGGAGGTGATCGCCTTGTTTCTTGTTTCTTGTTTCTTGTTTAGGAAGGGGATTCCGGTACACTCTCTTTCGACTTCGGTCGTGGTTTCCGGCTTTCTCTTTTCCAATCTTTTCACTTTTCCTTATTTTTTTTTTTCAATTGGAGTAGATAGACTGAACTATCGCCCGGTTCACACTCCACCCACGTCTATTGAACAGGTGTAGAGGCTCATCCCTTGTTCCCTGTTTAGGATGTGGTTTTCGGCTTTCTCTTTTCCAATCTTTTCACTCTTACGTAGCCCCCAGCACACCAGTGGCCTTACCGCCTTGCCCGGGGTGATATGATTAAAAAAATTTTTTTTTTCTTAATACTTTACTCAACTTCTGGAATGCTTCCTTCGCCATGCCAATTCGTCTTCCGATCTCTGTGTCGCACTTTCCGTCTTCTGTTGTAACACTTCCCAGGTATTTAAATTTTAATGAAGAAATTAACCTAGAATAATATATAGCAAGCTCTAATTCCTCAAAATGGAAATCTCCAGAAAAAGACACGGTACCTAACTTTTGGTTCTATCGTCAATCCAAAATCTTTATAAATGTTAATTGATATCCACATTGAAATTCCAGAATGAATCACTGACGGTATTACGTATGTCTTACAAAAACGGATGAAACACATGATCCCAAAAATTATAGGCGAATAACATGTCTGTCCACCAAATATAAATAAATCACGTCTTTCCTGACTAACTGTGCTTACTCTTTTCTCGGTAAAAACAGCATTCTTCCCTGGAACAGAAGGGATTTCAAAGAGGTTCATATGGCTGCAAAGATCAATTACACTGGTCAACAACAACAAAAAATTAAAATAGTGTCGAAACACCAAACATTTTTTCTTTTTAAGGACCCTGAATCTGAAAATGAACTTATATTTTCTTTGATAGTTACCGTTTTGCAGTAAAAAAAATGCCTTATTTTTTAATGAAAGCATTTTTTCATTTGTTTTCTGTATATATGATATTGACTGATAGCAATATTTCTCTGAGTAAAATTCTACAAACCTCTCAATTCGTATTTAAACCAACAAATATTGGTCTGCTTATTTAGAAATACTATTTTTTCAATGACAATTCGACCCTAAGTCTTTAAAAATAACACGATTGAATATACCAAGACCAACAATATTTTCATCAAATCATTTAATAAACTAACAGCAGAAATAAAACCTTCGTGAACATAATAAATATGGTAAAAATTTTGTTTTTATTAATTTTCTGTCATCTTTAATGTTGTTTAAGTCCCTTTTGATACGCCAGCAACAGTCAGCTATCATTCGCTTGTCCCAACGTCCCTAGTAGAGCTCTTTCATTGTTTTGATAACCTAATAAAATTGGGCTTTTTTTCTCATCACTCACATCACCGCAATTATCCGGAAATTTATCTAGATGTCTATGTAAAAAATGAACCTTAATACTCATATTACCGTATTACTGACAAAGTGTATTACTGACAAAGTGTATTACTGATAAAGTTTATCAGTTAATTTGAATTTGGGTGATAAATTGGGAAAATTCGGTATTCCTTTTTAAAATTTTTGACTTGAAAACACTTTTCCTTATAAAATAGTTTATTTCAGGTGGCGGCTGACATAAATTGCTCCACTTACATAGAAATTAATGGGTTTCTACGACCTTTATTAACTAAATTATTACATAGAAATTCATGGGTTTCTACGACCTTTTTTTAACTAAATCATTACATAGAAATTAATGGGTTTCTACGACCTTTATTAACTAAATTATTACATAGAAATTCATGGGTTTCTACGACCTTTTTTTAACTAAATCATTACATAGAAATTAATGGGTTTCTACGACCTTTATTAATTAAATTATTACATAGAAATTCATGGGTTTCTACGACCTTTTTTTAACTAAATCATTACATAGAAATTAATGGGTTTCTATGACCTTTATTAACTAAATTATTACATAGAAATTAATGGGTTTCTACGACCTTTATTAACTAAATTATTACATAGAAATTAATGGGTTTCTACGACCTTTACTAACTAAATTTTGCGATCAGTCGAGATCGTAAATTGATCTTTTTTTTTCAAAAATGAGCAATTTCATTACAGCAAAAACAGTTGCTAACCATGAAAATCTACGGTTATTTTCGGAATCAGCACCATCAAATTAGCTAAAAAAAATTAAAAACCACATGTTTTTTTCTTGGCACCAAATCGTGTTGACCAGTGTTATTTATAAATAAAATGATCCCTGAAAATTGCAAGAAAAATGGCAGAAATCTCAGCACAGCTTGGATAGATTATCTTAAATATTTTGATCGTATGTCACACCCTTGGAACTTTAAAACTTTGGACATCTATAAAGTCTCTTGGATTGTTGTAAATTTCCTTGTATATAGCATGGGACTGTGGACAACCACATTATACCTAAATAACACCAAAAGCAATGCCACTTTCCAATCGCTTCAATATCCGACCAGGAATCCTTCAAGGAAATTCCGTGTCGCTCCTTTTATTCCGTCTGTCTTTAATCACCCTTTCACATAAACTAAGCATTAAAAACGATGTACAACAAATAAACGGGAAATTCTTTATTCGCCTATTCTTCATGGACAATCTCAAACTCATTGCCAAAGATGACAATGAGTTGAAAGGTCGCCTCAATACTGTAACATGTTTTAATGATGACATCGTTAGAGATTTCGGATTCGATAAATGTGCAAAAGTAACATTAAAAAAGGGGGAATTACAGAAACACATTTAATAGATGTAGATTTTTGTCACAAAGATTAAAGAACTGGAAAAAAACGTATATCCATACGTTGGAGTCAGCAAATGAGATCGAATGCAACATAACCAGATAAAGGAGAAAGTAAGAGAAGAATACTACAGGTGTGTGCGCTCTTGATATTAAATACTGAGTTGAAATCACAAAACAGTATATCAACAATAAACACATTGGTGATGCAATATCCTTAACTTGACCATAACTGACATTTAGCAAATGGGTATCAAAACGAGAAAGCTTCTTACTTGCCAACGCATGCATTATACGGCTGATGATGATCGCCTATATTTTTTACGGGAAGGAAAGTGCAAGAAACTGATATATAGGACCTGTAACAATTTTATCGGACTTTTCAGTACGCACAGACATCTAATCTCCCAGAAATCGTGATAAAATAGAATAGAATGTGGTCTTTGCTGACATGGAAGTCTCTGCAAATTGTAATGTATCTTTGAAGACCCTCATAAACTCTTAAAATACAAGGATCTTGAAGTGGAAATTTCAAAAAGGCGTCACGTGAGGACATCATTAATTCCAGTTGTAGTTGAAAACCTCGGTTTGATTGAAAATGTTCCGATAAACTCATTGAAGGGATTCCAATATCTTAAGGAAATTACAAAATATTGTACTCACAAATACAGCTCACAATTTATGAATGACTTTATCTATGTAAAATATGTTTGATCTTTGATTGTCTTTCTTTTTTACAAAAAAGACTTAGTCATGATGCCATTTCTGATCTTAAGTCTCTGGTTCGAACCCGGAAGGAAATGAGTAGACAACAAAATTCAAAAGAAATAACAATAATTTATTATCTTAAAATTTCTGACGAAAATATTTTATTTTGATTCTATTATAAAAAAAAATGAATCCAAGATGCAAATGTCAAGCAAGAAAGATACAAGTTAAATATCAAAGAGCCTATCACCTTGAAACAATAATAAACAATCACATCTTGCAGAGCAATTATAGTATAGGATGTTCAACCATCACTATACATATGTGCTCTGGGGCTAGACTAACCTAAACTTAAAAATACAAATCCATGTCACATAACGAGGAAAAAGGGCTTCATAAATTTGATACAATGACAAATTAAATGCAAGAGGGACAGAAGAAAACGACACTGGATGTCAGAACAAGGTTTGCGAGTGATAACAAAAAGATAAAGTTTACTAAGAGCTACAAAGAACAGAAAATTGTGGAGAGCCATGATTACCAACGTCATAAAAGGACACGGCGCATAGCAAAAGAGTGTAAAATGTTCAATTTTTATTGATTACCCCCAAAAAGCTAGCTTGTGTTGAGCCCCCAACCAGAGACTTAAACTTAGAAAATATTAACAATCAGTCAGTTAAGTGTCATACGTAATACATGCTTGGGCGATCATGTCTCGAAAGAGACATGACTGGACAGAAGATTATCCTAAAGTAGGTTGCCATTGCTTTCTGCAAGTGCGGTAGACTGGTTTCCGACCAAAGCTATAGAACCCAATCTATCCTGTTATTTAATCCATAACTGGAAGGAAGAGACGGATTTATACCTTTCCCAAGGGTATTTGCGCGTCAGTGAATACAATGGATTCAACTGGAATTCGAACTCGGCTCCCCGATTTCTCGTTCCGAGTCGATATCCAATGCACCACAACGCACATATACCATAAAGTGAAAAGTTGAAAATTGCTTAACATTGATTATATTATCAAAATAAACGAGAAATCGAGTGTTTAATCAAGAAAAAATACCACCCACTGCATCTTCTTCTTCTTCTTCTTCTTCTTCTTCTTCTTCTTCTTCTTCTTCTTCTTCTTCCCTATAAGCCTTACTTTCCTCAAGCAATGAAAATTTTCAGACGAAGCTTAAATTTTCCACCCAGTGAAAAGCCACTCGTTACTTCCCGCGTCGCACTGATTAACCTAAACGATTTTCAGATCACCTCATTTAAGAAGCATACGAACTCGTATTTGATTAGTATTTAACGGTTTCTTTCATTTACTGACTGTTCAGTAAATCAAGCTTTAGATCCACACTTGATTAAGGCAGTAAATGTTGATAACCATTCATTCATTTTGTAGTTTAACACCGTATTTACCGGCATATAAGACGCATATTTTACAATGTAATTTATCATATAAATTAGTCCTGGGTATGACGATAAACTACATCCAGCAGCAAGACCTCTGATCAGAACATTGGAGATTTTGAGGGCGTGGGACCACTTCTTAATTGCCGTTGTTTCCAGGACCTCTTTTACTGTTGGAGCTCCAGTTATAAGCAAATAGTGATTCCAAACAAAAGCAAAATACTATAAAAGTATAAAATACATTTTTTATATTAAGAAATACTAGCAATACATTTTCATATAAAAATATTACTAACAATGTCTTTATCTAGTAAAATGACCAACAAGTTTTGAGTTTGAGTTTTGTTTAATGGTATATCAGCCTCTGTTTTTTAATGCAAAAAGGGTGGGGTTTTAAGGTATTTTTTAAATGTTCGGTGAGCAAGTTTGTCTAGTCCGATTTTAATGAAAATTTTGTTTTTTTTTTCTTTTTATTTTAGAAAACTGAAAATGTCTTCTAGTTTTGTATTCGAAATTTTTCTGAGCATAAGATTTCTTTCCTTCAAAAATGTGTTATGGTAATAATTTTTAATTCAAAAATGCATTGTTGGCAATATTTTTCCTTCAAATGTGTATATTCTTCTATAAAAGTCTATTCTTAAGCATATATATTTCTATAAAAGTGTATTTTTATACTTTCATAGTGTTCTGACCCCAGTTTGGGGGGGGGGTCAATTATTCGTCCATAGCTGGGACCCTAACAGGTGCTACCACTACGGATCAATGCAGACCTGAGAATAACAGCAATTAAGAAATGGTTCCATGCTCCTCACAACCTCTCAATAAGAGGCCTTGCTGCCGGATGCAGTTAACCCTCATACCCAGGACCTGATCAACAAGAGGTTATATCTGTAATTGAAGGCATACAATTGGGTTTAAATTATTTAGATTTCGCCACTAAATATAATGCTGGAATCTAAATGTTTTGAATAATTTTACGTATCGAAGTTAATATGCCGCTAAACAAAAGCAAACAACCAAAATTACTCATCGTAATTTCTCTTAGCATCTTAGATACACTGGCTGGACATTCTCAGCAAAGATGAAGGAAAAGTTTAAGCAACCGAAATGTGGTTCTACAGGAGCATGATGCGGATATCATAAACTGAGCATGTCAGCTATGATGAGGTTTTGGAGAGGATGAAAGCGAAATACTAAACTTTAGGAAAATACAGCTAAAGTTCCTTAAATCTATAATAAGGAAGGAGGGTTTGGAGAATCTGATACTCACGGGTCAGATAGAGAGAAAGTGAAACAGAGGTAAGCAGAGCGTAACATACTTGACCTGTTTGAGCAAGTCGATGACAGAGTAGGGTTACGGTAGAGTAACAGGAGAAAGCGTGCTAAGAGCCACAAGGGATAGGGAGATGTGGAAGGCCATGATCGCCTACGTTCTTAAAGGACGACACATAGATAAAAAAAAAAAAAGAATTTGATGAGTGGTTTTCTATCAACAATGTCTGTGCATTGGACGCAGTGTAATATTTAGAAACATTTTATGAAAAAAATATTTTATTTCCTGCCATCAATGAATATGGGTCGTTTTTTATAGTATGAACCCCGGTAGCCTTTTTAATCATTCCAACATTTTCCAAGGACGAATAACCACGTTTCAAGTAAAACTTGGTGCATATTCGCTGTGAATTCAACCTTTACAAAATACAAAACGCAAACTCAATCATTTTGCCAAATTTCATCAAGAATTTGCAACTGGTTAACGTATTATTCAGAGTAATTGGATATTTTTGGACACAATTGGATATTTTTTGGACACAATTGAATATTTTTTGGACACAGCTAGTATTTTCATATATATTGTTTGATCTATTGTTCCTACAGAGGTATAAGATAGATACATTCGCGCGTCACAAAAGTGTTCATTTCCTCTTAGTCCTAGAAGTTAATTCCTAGAGATTCCATACTCATCAATAACCTCGAAAGCTTAAAGAAGATTTGATTTGGTACACAACTTCGGTTCGATTTAGGTAATGGCAGTACATTAAGTAAATTTATTGCTATTCATTTAAGAAAAAATATGGCTTCTTATCGACTGATGATTGCTCTACAAGAAACTCAGATAAACGACTTAGACCTAGTTTCTTTTTACTGTTCCATTGGTTAGTATTACTGCTCTTGCTTGGTCTGTTTTCTATAAACATTGAGCACTTCGGACTATTGTCAAGGTAGGTGTCTTTTTTTATATAATCGTGTGGCCCCATTTTACTACCAACTTTACTTTCCAACTTAAACACAATTGTGTTAAAGTTGGAAATTCTTCACTCCAATCCGTTTCCCCCAAATCTGCAAAGAGGGTTTACGCGGCCTGGCAGGCGGTGTATTATTTTTAACGCTGCAATCCTTTTCCGGTAATAAATGTTACTCCGTTTCTCTACTTTTTTGCAATTTTTATGTTCAGACGAGATATATGCCTTAGTTCACTAATTCAGGCCTTCACGGACAAGACTCGTCATACACAAAAATGAGTCATTCTTTTCGTATTCTATAGTTAAGAAAGAAATTTCACTCGGGCAACGTCTTTCCCAGAACTAAAATGTTGTGGAACGCATTCCTGAAAGAATGCTTCCTCGGTTATCACAATCGTAGTCTCTTCAAGTCTAGGGTCAACTGTTACGTATCATATCTTCTTACTTCCTCATTGTACGCCCTCACAAGAACCTCATTTAGCAAAATACTACCTTGAGTGGGTCTTAGGTCTTATATATTTTGAATCAGTCAGTTAAGTGTCATACGCTTGGGCCATCATGTCCCGAAAGACAAATGGCTGACTACGCAAAATATTTTTCCGCAGTAGGTTGCCATTACTTTCTGTGGTAGAATGGTTGCCAACCAAGGCTATAAAACCCAATATGTCTTCCTATTTAATCAATAGCTGGAGGGAGAAGAGACGGATTAATACCTTTCTCAGGAGCATTTGCAAGTGAATGCAACCAATTCAACTGGAATTCGAACTCGGAATTCCAGTCGAATTCATTGCATTAACATTAGCTTAGAACTTTTCAATTGCCACACACTCTATATGTAGTTGTTGAGTATAAAAATCTCGATGATTAGGTTTCAATACATGACTAAATCCTAATCGTATTCAAGTAGATATTCTGTTTTTTAATTAAACAGTATTATATATTTATATCTACCGGCCTGATTATTTACGATAAATTGTTATTCCGAAAATGTGTGGCATTCGGCAGGATATATATATATTCAAATTTCAAAATCGACCTTTATTTTGATTAGTTAAATTAAACGCACCCATAAAATCTAAATTTTTCTGCCTTTCCCTGTCCTGCATATTAATCCTTTAAATAGCAAACGTATTGTTTCCTAAATTCAAATGTAAATTATTTTCACCATAGCTATTGAACATTGCCAGATGTCGATATAAATCTCGAAACACAGAGCTTTCTGTGTCGCAATGCAAATGAAATTAATTTTAAATAGAATAAAAATGTAATTATATTATGCTCTGCGATATGTGTTGCACTGAGCACCTTTTTAAAAAAAAAAGCAAATGCCGGAGAACTCAGTATTCTGTTGGTGTTCCTAATATATATATATATATATATATATATATATATAGTCATCCGTAGACAGATCTGCTTCGCTGTATCACAGTTCATCAGTACGGTTAGACTCCGATTGCTTTTAACCCAGGATTGAAACACGACTGAATTGGCGTCAGTCGATGATTCTACCTCTGGGCTATGGGCGCTCGTAGAAGAAGGCCGAATCTTTAGCGTGTATATTATGATTATACACGCCCAATAGCCAGAGTGCTCTAATTCATTACTGATTGAACGATCATATATATATATATATATATATATATATATATACAATTATAGTTGAATTTGTTTTTTATGTTTTATTTTGTTTTGTAAGAATTATCTTTTTCAATAATAATTGTTTAGTGATACAATTCTTCCACATTATAACATATTTGGGAAGAGAAGAAGCGGATGCATACCTTTCCATAAGGTAATTGCGCATAAATAAATATAACGAGCCCAACTGGACTGGGAACTCGGTCCTCCTAGTAAAAACTCCGAGCCATTATCCATTACACCACCCGCACATCCAAGCTTTTAGCATCGACATGTACATTGTGTTGCATTGGATATCGACTCGGAACGACAAATCGAGGTGCAGAGTTGGAATTCCTAGCATTCACTCACGCACAAATACCACTGAGAACGGTATTAATCCGTCTCTTCCCCCCAGTTATGGGTTAAATAATAGGTCAGATCGGGTTATTTAGCTTTGGCTGGCAACCAGTTTACCGGAGAAAGCAATAGCAACCTACTGCGTGATAATCTTCTGCCCAGTCAGTCATGTCTCGAAAGAGACATGATCGCCCAAAGTGTGTATCATGTATAGCACTTAACTGACTGACTGTTTAATTTGGTGATGTTACTGGAACCAGTAACGTAATGTGGTTGTAAGCTTTTAATGTGTGGTGTCTATTGCGAACTACACAGAACTATCAGCTTAATGAGTCACATTACAAAACTGATTGTCAGAATCCTGATGAATAGAGCGAGAAGCAGAATCAGGCCAGAGATAGGGCAGGAACAGTGCGGGTTCGTCAAGGACACTAGAACAAGGAACGCCATATTCATGATTAGGATGCTCTCTGAAAGGGCATTGCAAATGAAGAAAGACTTGTACCTGTGCTTCATTGATTACGCGAAGGCGTTCGACAAAATACGACACAAAGAATTGATGGAGATGCTGGGCAATCTCGACATTTTCGGCAAAGACATAAGAATAATCAAGAATCTCTACTGGCAGCAAACGGCCTGCATACGGACAGGTAACGACCTCAGCAGATACACAAAGATAGAAAAAGGCGTAAGACAAGGATGTGTCTTTTCACCGGATTTGTTCAACCTATACAGCGAGAATATTTTGAGGACCCTAGATGACACGCCAGGATTTGTTATTGGAGACCACAACCTGAACAACATCAGATATGCAGACGATACAGTGCTGACTGCGGACACGGAAAGGAAACTACAAGACCTCATACAGAAAGTAGCAGTGGAGAGTGACAAGAAGGGACTACAAATAAACTTTAAGAAAACTGAGTGCATGGTCATCAGCAAAAGATACAATCCAAAATGCCAAATACAGGTGGAAAATAACAGAATCAAACAAGTACAAGAATTTAAGTACCTAGGAAGTGTTCTAACAGGAGATGGAAAGTGCGACACGGAGATCCGAAGGCGAATTGGCATGGCAAAGGACGCATTCCAGAAGATGAGCAAAATACTAACACACAGGAAAATCTCAATAGAAACGAAGAAAAGAGTTCTAGACTGCTACGTGATGTCAGTTCTTCAATACGGCTGTGAATGCTGGATAACATCATCGAAAATGAGGACAAAACTGGAAGCGGCCGAAATGTGGTTCTACAGAAGGATGCTACGGATATCGTGGACTGAGCATACAAGCAACGACGAGGTATTAGAAAGAATGGCAACAAAAAGGAAATTGATGCTGAGCATCAGGAAGAGACAACTGAAGTTCCTGGGACATGCAATGAAGAAGGAGAGCCTGGAGAACCTGATACTGACTGGACAGATAGAAGGAAGGAGAGACAGAGGAAGGCAGCGGATAACATATTTGCAGGGACTGATCAGTTGGATGACGGAACGGGGTTGCCAGGAGCAACAGGAGCAAACATACTAAGAGCCACAAGGGATAGGGAGACGTGGAGAGCCATGATCGCCTACGTCCTGAAGGGACAGGGCACATAGAAGAAGAAGAAAAAGAAGTCTATTGCGTCGATTCAATCAAATGTCTGTCAGTTAGATTCCAAGTCCAGTTTCAAGTAGAGAAAAAGTTAAAAAGCGCTTCACAGAGAAAAAAAAAACACAAATTAATGGCTTTAAAGAAAAAAAGTAAACAGGGAAGTAGAAATTAAAGATGGCGACACTATTAAAATTCGCTTATAAAAGTGACGAAGAATCATTGTCCAGAATCTAAATCAGGCGGGAAGGACAACGCTGTCATTGGTTGTCATTTTTTTAACTGAATGTTGCACGTCACATGCCACGAACCAATGATATTGCCGACCCTTCAGATTTTCTCGACTTCATTTCAATTTAGCGCATTAGGCTTACTGCCACATCACGCTAAAAAAGGGGGTTTCCCTTACGATCACCGAAGTTAAGCAACGTCGTGCCTGGTCAGTACCTGTCACTTAGCTGGGCGATGTTATTTCAGTCATGATGATTTCGAAATTCCCTGATGACATTATTGTAATGTTTTCACTCATCAAGGTCATTTGGTTTTTCTCTCTGAAAGAGTGAAGATATTATAATGCTCTCACGATACTTCGAAGTCGGCATGACGGAAATAACACCGCACAGCTAAGTGACAAGTTTCTCCATATTAATTACTAGCAGTATAGCCCGGCGTTGCCCGGGTGTAATGAAAGCTTTAAAAGTAATCCATGGTCCTGAAGTTCAGACTCAGCCTAAAGAATATTTGAAATAATAAAATAATTGCGACAATTTACCAATCGCACATAGTATATGTATGTATATATATATATATATATATATACTAGCAGTATAGCCCGGCGTTGCTCGGATGTAATGAAAGCTTTAAAACTAATCCACGGTCCTGGAGCTCAGACTCTTTGGACGTTGGCACGAAAGACTAAAAAAGCAATAGTCGTTTCCAGTTAAACCGAAACCGTAGACTTAAAGAAAAATGAATGGATGTAAGTCAAATTTTGATTTCCTGGTATCGATATCAAATAAGTTTTTTACGTCGTAAACTGAATTTTTGAAGTCCTCTGAGTAAATGGTATCATGGCTGAGACTAAGAACTACAATTATACCTACTTAGAGCCAAACCCGAAGTAAAAACAAAAATAAAAAGACTGAAAAAATACAGACATACTGGCAGATAAACACACACAGACACACAAACATCTTGCCTTTAATATATATATATATATATATATATATCCGAGTGAGTACAGAACGAAGAAAGAATTTTTTCCGTCCAAAACATTAATTTAAAACAGTGCTCGATATATGATGTATAGAGCTGTGAATATTTATTATAAATTATGTTTTAGAACATGTACGTTATTTTTTAATATATGTCCTCGACAATCATATGTTTGTTTCAACGTTGGGTACGTTTCTTCGGGAGGTAAAAACAAAACTGAATTCGTCTGCTCCCTATATTTGGTTCATTATTGTTGTGGGGGGGTTGGTTGGGGTTACTGATAATGAAGGGAATGTGTCTTCTAGAGTTTTGAAGAGCCTGGTGTGTAAGTGCTAAATTGTTGATTAATGGTATTATCTGTTGGAGTGTACGTTTTTATCTGTCGGGTATATCTTTTGGTTAGAATTTCGCATAGATTGGTGTGTGTGGGGGGGGGGGGTTATTACTCGGTCAGTTTTGTGTGTTTGCGTGGGGTTTTCTTGTGTGTGTGATTGGGGACTTGTCTTGTTTGTTGACCTTAAGAATTTTTAGGCGTCTTGCTTAGCTAGCGCTTGATTTATTTGTGTCTGTTGTTACCAGACAAATTTTATTTATTCTCTTTCATTTAGTGGCGAGGCTGTTTTTCTTAGGGTTCCTTATATAGACGTGAGAGGGGTGGGGTGTTTTTTCTTTTTAATTTTGATTTTTTTCAGTACGGCATATTTTGTATTTTATTTTTATTTTTTATATTTTTTTATTTTTTATTTTAGCGTGATCGGGGTGTTTATTCATGTATTATTGTATTTAGGCAAATTTGTTTCTAAAAAGTCTAAACTTGCATTCTTTCGGAAGTAAATGCAAATTTCTATTTTGTCAGCTTTTATAATGTTTCTAAATTTGTATATTTAATCTTAATATTGAATTTAGAAGATCGATTATTTCCTTTTAATTTTTTTCATTCTTTTTTAATTTGGGAGCTATTCTGCGAAATTCTAACCAAAAGATATACCCGACAGATAAAAACGTACGCTCCAACAGATAATACCATTAATCAACAATTTAGCACTTACACACCAGGCTCTTCAAAACTCTAGCAGACACATTCCCTTCATTATCAATAACCCCAACCAACCTCCCACAATAACAATGAACCAAATATAGGGAGCAGACGAATTCAGTTTTGCTTTTACCTCCCGAAGAAACGTACCCAACGTTGAAACAAACATATGATTGTCGAGGACATATATTAAAAAATAATGTACATGTTCTAAAACATAATTTATCATAAATATATATATATATATATATATATATGTTATCGATTTTCTGCACTATTGTAAGAACTGAAACCTTGCAACTTCTGAATATCGTTTCTTATGACTATTTGATTAAAATCGGACCACTCTTTCTATAAACCGATTTTTTCGATTATCGATTTTCGATATTTATCGGGGGTACCTCGACACAAAACCTAGCTAAGAACACTCGCAGAAGCTTATAGTACAACTGTGTAAATTTTCAAAAAAATTCTTTCAGCCGTTTCGGAGTCTATAGGTAACGGACACACACGCACATGCACACACAGAGAGAGACACAGTTCCATTTATAAATAAGTTTAGATACTAGCCCTTTAACCTTTCGCATTGTGGGGCAGTGAATATCGGATCGAAACGTGAAAGAGTTCGAACGAGCCGAGTTCGAATTCCAGCTGAATTTCTTGCATCGCCCATGCGTGTATCACGTATGGCACTTAACTGATTGTCTGATGCATTTATACATTCCCCAATAGAAAATTTGCTTTTCATAAGACAGTTGGCTCATTAAATTTTACCATGGGCTGACGTCTACAAAATCAAAATAAATATCTCTTATTTATTTACCAATCAAGAAAAAAGAAAAAATCTTACTTACAAGCAAATACCCTTGGAAAAAGTATTAATCTGTCTCTTCCTTCCAGTTATGGGCTAAATAACAGGACAGATTGGGTTCTATAGCCTTGGCTGGCAACCAGTCTACCGCAGAAAGTAACGGCAACCTACTGCGAAATAATCTTCTGCCCAGTCAGTCATGTCTCTTTCGAGACATGATTACCCAAGCGTGTATCACGTATGGCACTTAACTGACTGACTGATCCTTACAATGATATTGAGCACTTTATGAGAAAAAACAGCTTCCCTAAAATGCCTTTCCAATAGTAAACTACTGAGAAAAATTATTTTTCCGACGTTTTCGTTACAGATATAAGCAAATATAAATGACTTCCCTATAACATGCTATAAACAATTCGGCTCTCCCACAAAAATATATATTTTTTATTTTCCTTTTTTTTTTCTGACGCCCAAAATTTTAGATTCTGGATTTCTATTACATTTTTTGGGTTTTGGTATAAAACTAATCAAATTATACCTTTAATAGGTTAAAAAATGGCAGCCCAAATTTATAATTTATAACGACCTTAAGCAACGCTAGTAACTAAAATAGAAATTCAAATAATAAAAAACGGTTAGTTTGTAATATGCACCTGATGATTGCATAGAACATGAAACATCGAGCCGTGCCTTGAACGTAAGATAATATATATATTTATTAATGTATACTTTAAGGTTCTGTTGTATTGCATTGAGCACTGTTCTATTAACACCAGATAAATAAATATTTATATGTCGGTGTGTATCTGCCTGTATACACATATGTGTACTTATTTACGCTCATACCTATATATATATATATATATATATATATATATTTGTAAACGAGTTATTACGCGAGCCAGATTTCTACCTTGAGTGGTGTCTTCAGACGATTTTCAATAAAGGACGAACATGATAGATAGATAGATAGATAGATAGATAGATAGATAGATAGATAGATAGATAGACCTAACAGGAAAGAATATATGCTCCAACTACTACAAAAAATTGAACAATTTTTAATAAGAATGAGATGGAAAGCTTCCTTCTTTCTGAATAAAACCAAGGAACAAGAAAAGATAAAAATGTAAGTAATTTCAATTTTAAAACAACGAATTATCCCCCTTTAATCAAAGAATTAATTACTTTTGAAAAAGACATGATCTCTATTTTAGACGATATAAAATTTTTAAAAATCAAAAACAAATTCGAGAAATTATTAAATACTGATGTAAAGAAAATAAAAAACACAAAACATCATTATTAAAGGAAATAAATCCAGCAATATATACCAAATAAACCCAAACTTATATGAAAAAAAAATATTACAAGAACTAACTAAATCTTACAAAAAATCTCCCGATTCATACATTGAAAATATCAATAATGAGGCCAAAATCATTACAGAGAAATTAAATTTAAGTAATAAAATACAAATATTAACTGGCAAACAAGCTTTTCTTACAGTGAAAGACCACAAATATGACTTTAACAACAATCCACCATACAGACTAATTAACACTACAAAAACAGAAGTGGGCAAAATAAGGCATCGAATATGAAAAAAATATTTACGACTTGTTAAGAACAACCACTCAAGCAAACCAGTGAAAAACACTAGTGACTGCATTTCCTGGTTTCAAAAAATTAAATGCAAAAGTAAATACACATTCATCAAATATGATATAAAAAAAAACTTTTACCCATCAATATCTGAGAAAGGTTTACTGGAAGCATTTAATTTTGCTAAAATGTACATAAAAATACTATCAAAGCATATTGACATAATATTACATTGCCGAAAATCTATACCTTTCCACAAAGGTATAGCATAGATCAAGAAATCCAACAACGAAGCATTCGATGTACCACAAGGATCGTATGATGGAGCAGAAATCTCAGAATTGATGGGAATATACATTTTAAACAAAATAAACAAAATAATCCATATTGACAACCACGGATCATACAGAGATGACGGATTAATACTAGCACCAGACAACAAAAGAATGAATGATAAAATAAGGAAACAACTTTTTAAATTCTTTAGATGTAGAACTTAATTTACAAACTGGAAATGTCTCGCCATACATGAAAACAAACACTATGTTATCATATATAAATACAAAGTCCAATCACCCAAACAATATAATTAAACAGATTTACAAAGGCATAGAACACAGACTATCTAATAATTTGTCAAACAAATCAATATTTAATGAAAAGAAAAATGTATATGAGAATGCACTAAGAAATTCTGGCCACAAAAACATTTTACAATATAATTCTCAACCAAACTCACAAATCAAAAACAAAAATAGAACACGAAACATTGTCTGGTTCAACCCACCATTTAATTTAGAAGTAAAAACCAAAATAGGACATATATTTTTTAAACTAATAGATAAGCACTTTCCAAAAGAATCAGAATTAAACAAAATTTTCAACAGAAACACAATCAAACTAAGTTATAGTTGCACTAATAATTTAGATAGTTTCATAAAAAAGCAAAACGCCAGAAAATTAAATAGCATCGTACAAAACAAAACCACCAACAAAGAATGCAACCGCAGGGACAAAAATAAATGTCCACTTCAAGGCCTCTGCAACACAAAAGAAATAATTTATAAGGCAGAGGTACATGACCCAGATGGTCAAAACAAAATATATTTAGGCTCAACCAAAGACACCTTTAAGACAGGGTGGTTCAACCACAGATCTACATTTAAAATAGAAAAATTAAAAAACAATACAAAATTGGCTAACCACGTCTGGAAATTGAAATCAAAATATGAAAAAGATCCACACATAACGTGGAGCATTGTAAAAACAGCCAAGCCATCCAACGGTGGACAAATATGTAGACTGTGCCAAGAAGAAAAATTAGAAATTATGACATACACAAATAAAGACGAACTGGTAAATGAAAGAACAGAAATTATGACTAAATGTATCCACACTAAGAAATACCTCTTAGGTTCATACAACCATGGATGAAAACGTCATAATTCGTTTGAATTTAAACAATGCACATTCATAAATTCTCTGCCTCGTGAACGTTCAAATAAAACACCGTTACAAGAGTGTTCTTAAAAAGAAAAACGGTAAATGGTAAAATCAGTTATTAAAAATCGCATGAAGACTCCACTCATGGTAGAAACCTGGGTAGCGAAATAACTCGTTTAAAAATGAAAAAGAAAAAAAAAATATATATATATATATATAATGATGATGTTCGTTCTTCACAGGCGAAGAAGACTCCTGGCAACTAAGGGCTTGGGTGGGTGCGAAGGTGGCTGATAAGGCCAATCTTCACACGGAAGAGCCTGTTGCATCAGAAGCAGGGGGCGCCTCTCTTTGAGGGACCTGATGCGACCCTCTTCAAATTTTGCAATTCCAGATTTAACTTGGAATCTTCAGGCAGCTCTATCTTTAGCAGTGGATTCGCAGAAGAAGTATGAGGGTCTTCTTTAAGCTTACTTTGTACCTCAACTTTGGCCGGGCAATCGAACGTTTCCCTCTGGAGAGTTCGCCATAGTTCGCTATATATATATATGCAGGATTAATGTAAAAAAGTTTTTAACTTAACTGAGCAAAGTCGTACCGACTTCGAAGTTTCGTGAAGGCAAAATTATGTCTTCACTCGTCTAGGCAAAAATCTGGTGTAATTTAATTCTAATGCTCTGTCTCTATTCTGATATCGAGCACTTTATGCCCCAAACCCACTTGCCAAAATATATTTTTATCAGTAAACCATTGAAAAAACAACAATCTTGTCACTAAGCATTATCACAGCTCAACACTGTATATGTATTCTTCGTGTGTTGTGTCTCTTTAGGACGTAGATGACCATGAACCTCCAATTGGCTCTGTCTCGTGTCGCTCTCAGTATTCTTCCTCTTGGTATCTCTCCTAAACCCCACTCTGTCAACCATTTGCTCAAGCCTATTAAGTAGGTCTCGCGCTGCTTTCCTCTGTCTCTCTTTCCCTCTATCCGTCCTGTGAATATTAAGTTTTCTAGGCCTTTCTTTCTCATTACATGTCCCAGAAACCTCATCTGTCTCTTCTGTATGAGTTTTCTACTTATTTCCATTCTCTCCAACACCTCGTGGTTATTCATGTGCTCAGTCCATGATATCTTCAGCAGCCTTCTGTAAAACCACATTTCTACTGCCTCAAGACTCTCCTCCATCTTTGAGAAGATCGTCCAACATTCACTGCCATACAGAAAAACAAATATCACAGAGCAATCCAGCACTCTCTTCTTTGTTTCCAATGAGACTTTCCTATCTCTCAGTACTCTGGTTAGCCTTTGAAATGCGTCCTAGGCCATGCCAATGTGTCTTTGGATCTCTACATCACACTTTCCATCCTCTGTCAGCACGCTTCCCAGGTATTTAAATTTCTTTTCTTGTTTATATATATATATATATATATATATATATATATATATATATATATATATGTCTGTCGGTGTTGGGTATTGGCCACTTTTTTATTTGCATACGTTCTAGTTCTGGTATTGAGCAATTTAATGATAGATAGATAGATAGATAGATAGATAGATAGATAGATAGATAGATAGATAGATAGATAGAAAACAAACAGCCAGACACTCTCTGAGGTCAGGCCATGGATGCAATAAGGTAATTTGATTTATAGTCTCCCCTTTTCCCCGGAGAATACAACGCATTTTCCTTACATACAGTATAGTCTTTCTTTCATTTTAACCTGAAGAAGACAAACTTTAGACGCTCTCGGTGAAACGCGTCGTTTATGGTTTTTCGACTCTGTCTCATTATCTTAACTTTTGTTTCGGATATTATACATCATGCAAACACATATCGATAATTTCGTTTTGTTTTTTTTATTTCTAAGAGTTACTAAGAGTCTAAACAATGTTGTCGGGCCTAAAATTTTACAAAACTGCTAATATTTTTCAAGTTATTTATTTTATATCCACCATATCTTTTGAAGGCATGATTGCGTTTATTCGATGTTTCTTGAAATCTAAGAACACGGATATTTTTCTTACCCACGACTGATTTCTGATAAGACAGATACAAATTCTTTCTAAACAAATACGAATTTAAAAATAAACAAACAATTTCTTGTATATAGCGAGTTTTAAAATTTGCATTAAAAATAAATAATACCGATGAAATATTTATTAAAATAATTTTTTTTAAATTATGAAAATTAAATGTTGCAACAATTTAAATGTTATAACAACCATTTCTATCAGTATATATATATACATATATATATATATATATATATATAGTGAGTTCGATCCTCACTGAGTGCTTCACACTTTCGGCTTTGTGTCGCATCTATGCTGCTCTTCGAAAAGCATTTAACTAGCTTCTCTCGCCGGAACAATTACGACTGAGTGGTGAGTTCGAGCCTCACAGATTGTCCCATACTTTTTTTACTTTTTTTCAGCTTAGTGTCACATCTAAGCTATGATTACAAACCATTTTCTTTTTAATCGTATCACCCGAGCAAGGAGGTAACGCCACTGATGTGGCTACGTAATAGTGAGAAGATTGGTAAAGAGAAAGCCGGAAACCACATCCTAAACAGGGAACAAGGGATGAGCCTCTTAACCTGTTCAATAGACGTGGGTGGAGTGTGAACCGGGCGATAGATAGATCTATCTACTCCAATTGAAAAAAAAAAGTGAGAAGATTGGTAAAGAGAAAGCCGGAAACCACATCCTAAACAGGGAACAAGGGATGAGCCTCTTAACCTGTCTAATAGACGTGGGTGGAGTGTGAACCGGGCGATAGAAATTTCCTCAAAAGAGGGAGTGCCGAGAGGGCTTGGGCAAATTTTCATGTTATTGCTGTTAAATCCAATCTAAACTGGCCTTTTGTTACATTATATAGCCCATTCGGGCCACTGAAAAATTTAGTGCGATGGGTAAATTGTCCCTACTTTATATATTTTTTAAAATTTCTCGAATGCACTGGTCCTGGGTATGACGGTAAACTGCATCCGGCAGCAGGCCTCTGATCGAGAGGTTGTGAGAAGCATGGAACCACCTTTTAATTGCTGTTGTTCTCAGGTCCACCCTGACCCGGAGTGATAGCACCTGTTAGGGTTCCAGCTATGGCAAATTTCATATAACCTCTTACATTTGGCCATCTAACTCCCCAAAGTGCAAAACCCTTGATTATGCTGGGGGGGGGACAGTTAAACGAGAGATCAACACCTTAAACCAACAAAAATAAAATGAAAGCAAGGATTATGGCATTATTTACCAACTTAAACAAGGAAACAGACTAAAAGATTTGCAAGAATTTCTGAAGTCGTCTGGAGGCCATGGTTAAAGCCAATTGTGAAATTGTGCAATTTTGGTAAATATATCTCTAAAATGAAATATTTGTAGGAACTTAGATTATGGTCCAAAATGTAGGAACAGAATTAGCTTTGTGCCAAACACAACCGAAGTCCCCACAGGTTAAAATTAACAGAAGGTTGAAAAGATAAAACTGTCTCGTCTGTATAAATAAGTGAAAATTGTTGTGGCCTGGTAAGGGGCCAGAAATAAGGACACAAAGACGAAATAGTGCTAAACAAATATATTAACAAACAGATATAATATGCAAAGATCACCAGTGTGACTGTATTGGTTCGGCTGTCAGAGATATCTGCTGGAATAACCTCCTTCACAAAGCAGAAACTGCTGCATATTTATAATTTGGAAGAGTTCATGTGTGCATAAGTAAGTTGCCAAAACACCCCACTCCTCATTATCAACTCCGCAGGATAATTTTTTCTTTTTTTTTTTTTTTTTTTGGATTTACGACAATAAAGTCCGTCATTTTCCTTTTTCTTTCCGGGGTCGTTTGCAGTATTGGCGTGTCAAAAATCGTAAAGAATATTCATTATTTCTTTCTCTTCAAAAGGACCGCTGTCAGCATCGTCCGACAAGTGTTTCCTGATTTGGTTTATATGTATTTTGTGAGTAAACTGGGACCTTTAATTATGTAAACCCTATTTCCCACTATTTTCTCAATTGTACTGATTTCCCAGAAAGATTTTTTTATCCTGAAACATCCGGATAAAGCTTTCTCTCTGAGTTGGTAGCGTTTTGTAGGTACCTTGTTTGTCCGTCCGGGTTTTGTTTATTTGGGAAGTCTTCTTCTTCCTGTGCCGTGTCCTTCAGGACGTAAGCAATCATGAACTTCTACTTGGCTCTGTCTCTTGTCGCTCACAATATTTTTTCTCTTAGTATCTCTCCCAAACCCCGCTCTGCCATCCATTTGCTCAAACCTATCAAGTAGGTTTCGCGCTGTTTTCCCCTGTCTCTCTTTCCCTCTATCCGACCTCAGTATTGAATTCTTCTGGCCCTCCTTCCGCTTAACGTGTCCCAGGAATCTCATTTGTCTCTTTCTGATGTTAAGCATGAGTTTTCTTCTCATTTGCATCATTTCTAACACGTCATCGTTGCACACGTGCACCGCCAATGGTATCCTCGGCATCCTTCTGAAAAACCACATTTCTGCTGCTTCAAGACTCTCCCTCATCCTTGATGAGATCGTCCAACATTCACTTCCACACAGAAGGACTGGCTTGGGAATTAGCTTGTCGAAAACACTGATTTTACGCGCAAACATTGCCTCGGCTTGGGTAAATGATGATAGTGTGCTCTCGTTGGTGTGAATCTATAATATAAGTCTATATTTATAATCTAAAGGAACTGTTGTAGGGCTTTTTCTGTGGATGTGTACCAAGCTTTCTTCAGAGCTCTTTTCAGCGTGTCAACGAAGCGATCGTAATTGGATTGATCCGGAAGGACTTACAAAAATTCTTAAAATCGCCGGACGTAAATGTCTGACCCAAACTTTGGCGAACAGGTCGGGGAGGGAAATTGATTGTCATTTCTATAGTGAGATTTCTACATCTAAGAACTTCGGACCACATAGAAAAGTTATCTATATAGATAAAAGGCAATCTGTGAGTCTGTCTGTGACTGTTTCCTATGCGCGCCTACATTTTTTTAAGCTACGCCATTCAAACTTTCTAGGGACACATATCTACAGGGAAGCCAGGCCGACACATACCTTTTGAGTTTTAGTTCAGCAATTTTCCCTTTCGCACTTTTTGGCCAATGGAGCCGATTGTTTAGCTCCGTAAAACATCTAAGATCCTAGATGGTTGCTAAATTACATCACAGAAATCAAATCACAAATGTCAAACACGACTAAAATATTTTTTATGAAAAAAAATATGAGCCTTTATATTTAATTTTTATTGCGACGTTTCGAAAATTCATTTGACCAACAAAAAATGTGAATATTTTTCCCCGTAATTTTGAAACAAAATAAATATTTTTAAAAAATCAGTGTTTTTTCAAACAGAAACAAAATATGTAAAAAAAGCGCCAATGGTTAATTTAATTATTTAAGTCTTTTTTTTCAGATTTAATATTTCATACTTCAGAAAATAAAATTAAAAAAAATAAAGCTTTTTTTGTTCGCTAAATATTTTATGCAGGAAATCAACTGTCTGTAATTCGTGTGGCATTAATGTAACTTTTTCCTCTAAAATTAAATGTCTACATTTTTAAATATTCTTCAAAAATATCTGAACTGAGAGCGTAATAGTTTTTATATTTCTAATTTCAGTGAAACAAAATAAATAATTTTTGAGTTGCACAGGCAACGCCGGGCTATGATGCTAGTCTACTACTATAAGATAGTATAATCCGTTTAGTGTGTCTGGAAAATCTGTATGAATCCAAGCCAATGGTAGGTCCGTTTGAGGCCAAGGGCTATAATTGATTGGAGGTACCTTAGCTGCCAAGGCACAGTCTTTACAGGATTTTACGATGTTTTTAATATCCTAATCCATGTTCAGCCAATATACATCACTGCACATTTCATCCTTGTAATCCGTGGGTGACCGGCATCTTTCAGAATTTTTCTTTGTAGTTTTGTGGGAATGACAACTCATTCACTATGTAGGAGTACTTCGTCATATAGAGAAAAAATATCTGAAGTCTGTTGGTCCTTTTCACAAATTTTGGTTTTGGTTTGCCTGACAAACTCATCGTTTAGAGCTTCTCGTTTGATTTGGTCGAGGGTTACAAGGATTTCTATTACTGTACTGCATAATGTGGTTTTAAATTCTCCTGTTCGAAGGGAAGCAATCACAGTATCTTCAAGAGGTTCTTTGTGCTTCGAAAATCATCTAGACAGTCCGTTGGCATGACAGGGGATTTTTAGACTATAGGAACTCTATTTAAAAGTTATAATTTAAAAGGGTTGTTCCCCATCTCCGCAGTATGAACAGGCAGATCTTTTTGGAACCAAATATATTCAGTATTGAATTATGGTCAGTCTGCAATATAAAGTGTCTATCGCGAATGTGCCGGTGAAACTTCGTTACAGCGAAATGAATCCCTAACGACTCCTCAAATGGCGAGTAATTCTTTTCAGCAGAAAGAAGTGTTCTCGATTTGTGAGATCTACCTGGAATCTTGTGTATAATACATGATCCTATGCCATACGAGCTGGTGTCGCTGGCAACTATAATGCTCAGGTCTGGGTTACAGTGGGTGAGAAATAAGTCCGGCGTCAAGACTTCGTTTATTTTGACGAATGCTTCTTGACATTCAGGTGTCCAATCCAAGTCCTCGTCTTTTTCTTTAAGTTCGTTTAACGGAGCACGCAAGTTGTGCATATTCGGTAAAAATGCCTGGTAATAGTTTGCTAATCGTAAAAACCTTTATAGGGTAGAGACATTTTCGGGAGCTGGCATGTCCTTAATTGTTGTAGCCCGTTCTAAATCTGGTCTTATGCCATCTTTATCGATAAAGAGTCGCAAGTATCTAATCTTGTCCATAAAAATGTCGCATTTGGATTCTTTCCATTTGAACCCGTACTCCTGAATTCTTTAGAAGACGTTGTGAACATGTTTCTTATCCTGTTCCACATTTTGATTTATCATTAATATGTCGTCCAAATATGCGACCGTGAAGTCAAAGTCGCTCAGTAAAGTGTCCATTATTTTTGGGAAATTGCCGGCGCAACCTTTACTCGGAACGGTAGACGTTCGAAATTGTACAACCCACGATGGGTGTTGATACAGAGCAAACATTCTTCCTCCACCCGTAGTTGAAGATACGCGTAACTGAGTTCAATTTTTGAAAAAAAAATTCCCTCCATTTAGTTTTGCGAAAATTTACTCCGGTCTAATGGTAGTCGTTGAGAAACTGGCACAGGCCCATATCTCCTTTGATTTCTTCTTTACATGGACGGTCGGTGAAGCCCATTTAACTGTACACAATTTTCGACAAGACATTCTTTCTAGTCTGTCGAGTTCTTCATTTATTTTTGGCTAAAGAGGCGAAAGGTACATTTCGTTTTTTTTAAACACTAACTGGAAGTCATTTTTTAACTCGAATTTTACTCTCATCTTATTACACCGACCAACGCCCCCTGAAAAAAAAAATGATTTGCCTCGATGGTCAGGTATTCAAGATTTTGTCAAAATGAATTAATTGGCATGTTAATTGGAGTTATCGTTAGACAATATAAACTGTCGGACTAATTAAGAAATGTCTTTCTCCTGAATTGACTTTAATCCAAGACAAAGATAGCCCAGTCGGCTATGCAAAGCTGGAGGGAGATGGATTATTTCCTTTTCAAAGTGCATTCCTAGGCGTTTTTACAGGAAAAAAAAATTACGAACAGATCTTAGGAGAGATTTCTATTAAAAAATAGCATTGTTGAAATGTTTCAAAGAATTTAAATAAAATAATTTATAATCATAAAAGCTCTTAGTATTTTTACATAGATTACATAATTACAGAAAATGCGAACCGATTCGTAAAATAAAATGCAATAAAATTAAGATATTTTTAATTAGAAAAGCTTTTACTTACTGTTAAGAATAAAAAAATATTATGGATACTATTTTCTTAAGAAAAATAATTCGGTGAATAATATACTTTTTTTACGAGAACTGTTTTCCTTTTTTTTTTTACTTAGAATAATTTATAAACTTTTAAAACCTTAAAAATTCTGTATCAGTTTGTAGCAGTTAAGTGACATTGTTATTAGATAAAAACTGTATTTACTAATGTTTTTTGTTTGTTTGTTTGTTTGTTTGTTTGTTTGTTTGTTTGTTGGGGTTTTATGGCATATCAACAACGATGGGTCATTTAATGCCAAAATCCAGTTTATATTAAATATATATAATTTGTAAACATAATTTAAGGATGACGTCCTTAAAACACAGCTCGTTTACTCTTCCTCGAGTAAATGGTTTCAAATGTTTCCATCTGACATGAGTTAGTTTATTTAATATAAATAATTAATTCATTTGCATAACCAAATGATGTAATTATTTCTCACTACCCGATTTACATGCAGTGATTAAAAGACACAACGTAGTACTATTCAACAGTAGGTTGTTGATTGTTTGGATTTTTATAGCATATCAATCTTGATCGGTTGAATATTCTGGGTTATGACGAGGTATTCTATTTTTGAATTTGAGTTTTGTTTAACGGCATATCAACACCTCTGGGGGTTATTTAATGCCAAATGGGGGAGGTTTTAACGTATTTTTTAATGTTCAGTTATAGTGAGAATGTTGATTTAATCCGATTTTAATGAATATTTTGTTTATTTTAGAAAACTGAAGATGCCTTCTAGTTTTGTATTCAAAAATGTTTTGTTGACAATAATTTTTTCCTTCAAAAATGTGTTATGGCAATAACTTTTCTTCAAAAATGTATATTTTTCTACAAAAGTTTATTTTTCTGTATATATTTCTATAAATAGTCTATTTATATTCTTTTATAGTGTTCTGACCCCAATTTGAGGCTTAACTATTTGCTAACAGGTGCTAACAGGTGCTACCACTCTGGGTCAGAGTGGACCTGAGAACAACAGCAATTAAGAGGTGGTTCGATGCTTCTCACAACCTCTCGATCAGAGGCCTGCTGCCGGATGTAGTTTATCGTCTTGCCCAGGACCGTATTTACTAATGATTCCAATCAATTTCAATTCGATTTAAAATACAGCAAAGTGATATTACGATTAAACTATTCATTTCGAATTGAAACTATAATAAAAGCTTCAAGAAAGATTTTTCACTTATTAAACGGTATTTTAAAACTAAGCTATGATATGGATTCTTTTTTGTTTTTTGTTTTTTTTTGTTTGTTTGTTTGTTTGTTTGTTTGTTTGTTTGTTTGTTTGTTTTTTTCTTTTTAGGGGTACCTAACATAAAGTAATAATTAATAAACCTTATTTTTCTAGTCGATCCTAAATTACCATTTCACTTGTACCTGACTAAACTAAGCTCGGTAAATAAAGGCAACTGCTGCAGTACAATGTTTAATGAGCTCATTTTGCATATCAGGCAAATGAATTAAATGAATGTATCTTCCTAAAAGTATCTAAACTTATTTATAAATGGAACTTTGTATGTGTGTGTCTGTGTGTGTCTGTGTCCATTACCTATAGACTCCGAAACGGCTGAACCGATTTTCTTGAAATTTTACACAGTTGTACTATAAGCGTCTGTGAGTGTTCTTAGCTAGGTTTTGTGTCGAGGTACCCCCGATAAATATCGAAAATCGATAATCGAAAAAATCGGTTTATAGAAGGAGTGGTCCGATTTTGATCAAATTTGATACACTCATAGACAAAGTCATAAGAAACGATATTCAGAAGTTTCAATGTTGCAGTTCTTACAATAGTGCAGAAAATCGATAATATATATTTGTATAAATCGATACCAGGAAATCAAAATTTTACTTACATCCATTCATTTTTCTTTCAGTCTACGGTTTCGCTTTAACTGGAAACATTTTAGTCTTTTGTGCCAACGTCCAAAGTGTTTGAGCTCCAGAACCATGGATTAGTTTTAAAGCTTTCATTACACCCGAGCAACGCCGGGCTATACTGCTAGTCTACTATAAATAACGTAAGCTATTCACGCTTGACTTAATTTCCAGCTATCATGACATTATGCCAGGCTAAAATTTTACGATAAACAACGTCTATGTAAGGAGTTTCGAAATATTCAAAAATTAGGAAATTTTCTTAAAAAAAACTGCTGAATCCAGCTTCTCTGTAATTTGTTTGCTCAAAGAAACTGCCAGTAATGATCCGATTCGTCAAACCTGTTTTCCATGATGTGGGTCACGAGCAACCTATATCTACTCCACATCTAGAGATAGGTATCGTGTTTGGCAAATCCCAATTAAACTGAAATTCATTAAGTGACTCGCTCAAAATAGTTCACATTCGAAATAGGGCCTCCGCTTATCTACTCAAATAGTTCCTTCGCCTGTCCGGCCCCGGCCCGACCAGAACCCGGACAAGAATATATGAATATGAAGGATGCATATGATTAGTGTCGAGTCGTTATTTAGTGATCTTTCTCAATAGATACGAAGACCCGAAAGCCAAGCAAGTCTAGCAGTCAGGTTTAATCATGTTTTGTTCGTCTCGTTGGTTGAATCTTACTTGACTTCATGACAGAAACGATGGACGGTATGCAACAAGGAAAGTCACTTGTTATTAGCCGCCGGCGTTTCGACCTCGGGCCTCAGCCTCGTTCTGGCTGCAACAGAACCAGCATCCTACTCTGACATCTCCTCTCTTACACCCAGACCTTTGATCGTTTCATCCAGTCAGTGGGACAATAAAGAGCCACACTAATAATTCAACAAACTAAAATTATTATCAGTGATATCCAGATATTTGTTGATTTGGCAAATTAAGATTATCGCTTGCATCGTTAATCACTAAAGATGAAAGGAAGCACATAAACTGATCGGCCAACACGGGCGCTTACTGTAGAACGATTTCGAGCAATCAGATCATCCCAAGTGTAATGGGTTCAATATAAATTGCCTGTTTCATTGTTACGTACCCATTTCAACTGAAACCATAGGAGACTTAAAGCGAGTGTCAAGAAAATTGCCTGAAGAGAGTTCGAACATTCCTAAATACGTTATTCTTTAGCTGTCTCAGATTTAACAATAGTTATCTATCTATCTATCTATCTATCTATCTATCTATCTATCTATCTATTTATTTCTGTTCCTATCTATTTTTCCTATTTTATTTATACATATCAGTATATTTCCTTATCTATCTCAGTCATTCCTTTTATATATATATATATGTGTGTGTGTGTGTGTGTGTGTGTGTGTGTGTGTGTGTGTGTGTGTGTGTGTGTGTGTGTGCAAAAAAATATATTTTAGAACAGTATTCTTCTTTTTCTGGTGATATTTTAAAAATAAATGTTTACAATGATTTATTTTAGAAAATACAAGATGAATTCATGGTTATTCAGAAAATTATAGAGGGGTGATTGGAGGAAGTTAAACAATATGATTTTAGATGTGTCAATATTGATCAATCAAAAGTGAGAATTAGGTTGTACTATGGAGTTGAAAATTTTGAGTCGCGAAAGAGAACAATGTAGCTTAATGTCAAAACATGACACTTTTTAATTTTGTCTGGGTAAGATGCATACATATTAGAAAAACATTATTCAAATGAGTAGACCATAATTTTTAACGGCAGGTTGGATTTTAGGATTCTTTAATTTGATTTTGTATTACATTATCTGCAAAAGGGGCTGGATTTTTTTAGGTTAAAATTAGAATTAAGTAATTATGGTATACTAAGGTATGCTCGAGTTATGAAAATTAAATAAGTCTTGTGTTGGTCATTAATTTTAGTAAAATAGATTTTTAATAATATCAGAGCATATGTTATAAATGAACACTTATAATTGATTAAATTTTAAAGAGAAATATTTCCGGTGCATACATAAAACTGTCAGTTCATTTCTATGGTTTATTTGTACTTTATTTTTAGGGAACTTTAGTATTACTAGACCATAGAAATAAATCGACAGTTTTATGTAAACATCGCAAATATTTCTCTTTCAAATGATGTAATGATATAACGCTTTTATAGAACATTTAAAAACAAAATTAGAAAATTACGCTCTAGTTTGCATTGAATACTCTTTATAAAAGTAAATGCATGAAGGGTGGGTTTTAATCTATCTGTTCTTGCACTTCTTTATAATACACACACACACACACACACACACACATATATATATATATATATATAGTCATCCGCAGGCAGATCTGTTTCACTGTATCACAGCTCATCAGTACGGTTAGACACCCGATTGCTTTTTACCCAAGATTGAAACCCGACCGAATTGGCTTCAGTGGGCGATTCTACCTCTGAGCTATTGGCGCTCGGTAGAAGGAGGCAGACTTTTCAGCGTGTATATTATCATTATACACACGCCCAATAGCTGAGAGTGTTCTAATTCATTGCTGAATGAACGACGCGTAGATGCTAGAGTAGCTACGATTCTTCAAAGTCTACCATTCTTCCAGAGTGCTCAATCAGGGTGTGAGAGCGTAAATAGTGCTCTCGTCACGATTGAGCTCTCCGGAGAGGAAAACTTTAAAACACTTACCACTTCTGCGATTTACGCGTTACTCTTTAGTAATGAATTGAGTTCTCTCGGTGACTGTATGCCCCACATATATATAACACGCTAAAATTTTCCCTCTCTCATTCCATGGGCCCATGGATTAGGAAGTAGGGACTCCGAGTGACACCAAGTTTTGGTCCTGACTGGAAGAAAGTGTATGTGTCTAGCCACACTGATGAGCTGTGATACAGAGAAATAGGCTTGTATGTAGATAACTAATATATATTGAGTTTTCTCTCTCTCTCTCTCTCTCTCTCTCTCTCTCTCTCTCTCTCTCTCTCTCTCTCCAGCTGCCCGGTTAGAAAAAAGGCTTCTTATTCAAAAAGCTTTCAGATGTAGTAGTCTGTATAGAAAAGGTTCTTAAGAATATAGTGTAATATGGCAAACCTTAATTGTTTGGTATGACTAGAAAAACTGTTATGAAGAATAGATAAAGCCTTTTTGATTGACCAGAACCATTTCATTTCTCACTCAATGTTTTTATATATTTTCTTTTTGCTGTTATATTTTTGAAGCTAGCTGTTGTTAAAATTGTTTTATATATATATATATATATATATATATATATAAAGGCTTGGGTCAACCTGTAGTATAATTTTCCTGGCATTTTCCAAAGGTGCCTGATGCTGTGATCATCTCCCATCAAGAAGTTACCTTCCTGACAAATTGGCTATGTTAAAATTAGAAGTCTTGTGAGTGAAATTGGGTAGATCAAACTGTTATGGAGTTTTTGATAATTGAGCTAGCACAAAATTGCATGTCATTGTGACCGAGGATTTGAGCATACTCGCCTTATTCAAACTGTTGATCATGCCAGATAATGTGCTGTCTCCCAGAAATTGTAACTAAGGTACATTCGGCATAATAGCAGTATAAATTATTTACACTATTTGAACTGTTGTCTCCATCTTTGTCATAACGTTTCAGCCATTGTACACTCCAGCCTTCTTCAGGTGATATGTGGAAATTTGAACTGAACCCTATATTTTGTCCACTGGGATAGATTGTTCTTGTTCCATATGCCATGCTTTTTCTGGTTGATTGGTTATTGGATTTTATGGTATGTCAACTCCTATTTATGTAATTTTATGCTGAAACCTTGTCTGTTTATTTATACATGGTAGCTGTTCTGCATAAAAAGTGGGGAGGTTGTTAGGTTTTATAATCTGTTGTGTTTTTTGTTTTTTATTTATAAATTGCTTTATCTTGTGATTGTTTCTGATTGTATATTTGCATACCTACACATGTGCATGCATATTGTTAAAAGTAAGCTTTGTTCGTTTAATGCCTAATTTTTGCTTAATTCACAAGGACATTAACATAAAAAACATCCATCATGAACACAAGATAAAATCGTCTTTGATGGTGGATGTTTTTATATTAACGTTCTTGTAACCTCTCTGAAGATGGCTCATGTGAGCCTAAAGCTCAGAACCGACTAATAAAAAATTATCCAAATGTTGGAGAATTTTATCTTTATTTTCAACTGAAATTAAAGCCAAAATACGACGTTTAGAACGGCTCATGATTAAACATAATAGACATTCATTGTCTCTTATATTAAACAGTATATGTTTAGAAAAAAAAATATATATATATCAGTCTTTCCTTATAGACCCATCTAACGATGTCTATTTCTGCATTTCTTTATCTGTCTATCTCACTCTTTCCTTCCTTATTGTTATGTCGTGAGTAAGAATAAATAACTCAACAACAGGAATAGGTTAATTGTTGTATTCTGTGAAAATAGTATTTACAAAGGCTATTAGTATCCAATACAAGAATAAAGGTTAATCGTCTCAACCGTGATAAGACGTAGTATGAGCAATGGCTACTTCCGGGTCGTCACCGGAAGTCTACGACTGACTTGTCGATCGGCTGCTCGGCACACTCTCTACCCAACGTAGATGCCACCATTACTTTACATAGTAATGGAATAGTCCATTATAGCCGATTAGGCGCGGGTGTCCCAACACTTATCTATCAACTTTTCTCACTTTTTTCTGTATTTCATGATATACAGAATTATTTTTTTTAATCGTATCACCCCAAGCAAGGCGGTAATGCCACTGATGTGCAGGGGGCTACATAAGAGTAAAAAGACTAAGTAGAAGAGAGTGAAGAGAAAGACGAACCAGTTAGAAAGGAGCAAGAGAAGGATGGGAATACAGGTGTGATGACAGTTGCAAAAATGGAGAGAAAGGAAAGGATGTACGGGGTGGGGGAAGGGCTAGAGTCAAGATGCTGAGAATTTTAAATCTAAATACAATTTTTTCTTTTTTGTTTTTTTAATACAAATAAAAGGTTTATCCCTGATAATATTACCTTCAGCATCCCAACTCCAGAGTTTCGTAGACGGGCCCGTCCGTCCACTCGTTAGAGAGTATCAGCAACTGACTGCTTATACTTCATTTTTATGAAATTAACATTGCTATATTTTCATAGTGTATGTGTGCGTGTGTGTATCGTGATTAATTCTTTTTTTCGTCGTTTTTTTTCTTTCAATTATAGCCATTTGCATTCCGTTTTTTCTACACATACTGTCATTTTTTTTAAATTTCTGAGCGTTCTAAAGCGTTCTAAATTTATATACTTATGTATTTATCTATCTATCTCAGTTTTTTTATTCATGTATCGAACCATCTATTTATCTTTCTTTTTCTCTCTCTCTCTCCCTCTCTCTCTCTCTTTCTCTCTCTCAATCTATATCTCATATCTATCTATATCTCATATTTATCTCTCTCTCTCTCTCTCTTTCTATCTCTAAGTTGTCGCCGTCTTTTCATGAAAAATAATGTTTTCTTTACAACAATTAGTAAGAAAGATATCACTGAAACTATTGTTCATTGCTAGCCACTACTTTTAGCCATATTTCTGATGGCATTTGAATTCCATGTCGGAAAAAAAAAACAATACGTCTTTTAAGGTTAACCACGAATCAAAACATTTTTGGCATCTTCATAAAAATAAACGTTCTGCTCAGCCAGGCTATGTGCCATCAAGTGGAACAAGTGATGATCGGACGTGGTATACGGCAGGGAGGGTAGGACTTCCATTTAAGTGTTTTTTCAGGTAGATCATACCATAAAATAGCCATTAGGTTTATACAACCATGGGTGAAAACGTTATAATTTCTTGTAATTTTTGAAATTTTGCATTCAAAAATCACCGTTACATGAGCGTTTAAAAAAAAAAAAAGATGGTGAACAGTAAAATCAGTTATTGCAAATCACTTGAAGATACCACATGGTAGAAACCTAAGTCGCGTAATAACTCGTTTACAAATGCAGAATATATATATATATATATATATATATATATATATATATATATATATATATTCTCCCTCATCCATCTCAATCTTTCCTTACCTATCTCGCGTTTTTCTTTATCTCTCAACATCTATTTACATAACACGTCACTCAATAAGTCTGACATATAGATGCCATCACTAATAAAAAAAACATATAATTTTTATGAAGTACTAACCTTCAAATGACATGTGACAAAATTTGGGCCTAATCGGATTATTAGTTTACAAATTACAGTTATTTATGTGAAGCTACTGCTGAAAATTTTCAAAACAATGAAAATATCTGAATTTCGTCTGTTGATAAAGCATTGCTTTCTGATGAGAAAAAATACTGTTTAATCAAAGCAATGGCTTGTTGTTCGGACTCGGCTCCGTCGGAAACAACGGTTAAGAAGTCTTATACTAACTTTAAACGCGGTCGTACAGACACAAATGATGCTGAATGCTCAGGTCACCCAAAATCGGCAATGGTCCCGGAAAACCTCCAAACAATCCACAAACTCTTTTTGGCTGATCGTAAATTGAAATTGCGTGAGATAGCAGAAGAGTTGAACATATCAGAAGGCAGTGTATTCATCATTTTGCATGGACATTTATCAATGAGAAAGCCGTCCAAAGTGTCCAAAGACGCAAACATCAGCAGGTAAGTTTTTAGCCTCCGTATTTTGGGATGCGCAAGATATTTTGTTCATCGATTACCTTAAAAACATAAACACCAATAGTGAATATTATATAGCATTATTAGTGCGTTTGAAGGAAGGAATCGCCAAAAAACAGCCACAAATTATGAAAGAAAAGTGATGTTTCACCAAGACAACTCACCATGTCACAAGTCGATCGCAATGATAACTAAACTACATGAATTGCACTTCGAATTCCTTCTCCATCCACCCTATTCTCCAAATCTGGCCCTCAGCGAATGCAGACCTCAAAAGAATGCTCCAGGGAAACAGATTTGGCTCTAATTAAGAAGTGAAATCGGAAATTGAGGCGTATTTTGAGGCCAAAGACAAAAAAAGGCATCGAATTGTTAGAGAAGCGTTGGAATCAGTGTATCACCCTAGAAGGAGACTATTTTGATTAATAAAGTAAAATTTTGCCTAACAGTTGTTGTTTTATTAGTTAGACACGTAATTTTTTGAGTGATGTGTATTCTTTCTCAATCTCTCTCTCTCTCTCTCTCTCTATATATATATATATATATATATATATATATATATATATATACTAGCAGTATAGCCCGGCGTTGCTTGGGTGTAATGAAAGCTTTAAAACTAACCCATGGTCCTGGAGCTCAGACTCAGCCGAAAGAATATTTGTGTGAAGTTTGGTGAGAATTGGATAAAAATTGTGGATTTGTATAAAGGACATACAGACAGATAAAAGACACACACGCAAACATCTTGCCTTTTAGATATATATATATTATCGATTTTCTGCACTATTGCAAGAAACTTGAAATTTCTGAATATCGTTTCTTATGTCTTTGTTTATGAAAGTATTAAATTTGATTAAAATCGGACCACTCCTTCTATAACCCGATTTTTTTTATTATAGATTTTCGATATTTTTCGGGGGTACCTCGACACAAAACCTAGCTAAGAACACTCGCAGACGCTTGTAGTACAACTGTGTAAATTTTCAAGAAAATCTGTTCCACCGTTTCGGAGTCTATAGGTAACGGACACACACACACACAGACACACACACACACACAGACAAATTTCTATTTATAAATAAATTTAGATAGATATATATCCATTTCTCTCTCTCACTCTCTCTCTCTCTCTCTCTCTCTTTCCATCACGCTCACGCTCACAGTCTCTCTTTTCTTTCTACCTATCCATCCGCCTGTCCTTTTATATCTCAGTCTGCATGCATCTATTTCAGTCCCCTCATTTGCCTATTACTCTGTTCACTTCTATTTAGATCAGTAGATCTCAACTTTATTTTTTTTAATCATTTCACCCCATGCAAGGCATTCCATTGCCACTATTGCGCATGGGGCTACATAGGGGAAGGTAAAGAGGAGGAGTGGTTAGGTGTAGGAAATGTCAGAAGGAAGGTGATAGATGCGTAAGAATACCGAGGATGAAGGTTGGGCAGATGGAAAGAGTGTTTGAAAGAATGGGAGAGAGTTAATGTGTTAGGAGGTGTCTATTGACCTTACATTTAAACTCCTGGAGATTGTAGCCGTCGGGGAAGCAATCATGTGGAAAGGAATTCCACCGTCGGGAAGTGCGAGAAAAGAAACTGTTGGAGTAGAAGTTACGGCTGCATTTTATCGGTTTCACTGTAAAAGGGTGGGATCTAGTTGCTAATCTAGTTTCTCGTGCAAATTCGTATCTAAGGAGCAGCAGTGATCTAAGTTCATTGGAGCAGAAGCCGTGAAAGTATTTATAGAAGAGACACAGGGAAGCCACGTCGCGCCGGTGGGAGAGAAACTGCAGGCGGTCTGCCAAGTTGGTATCGATCACATTACAGACCCTCCGCTGTACCTTGTCGAGAAGCCCGAGGAGAATAGCAGGAGAACCCGACCAGATATGGCAGCAGTATTCAATGCACGGGCGGATGGTAGATTTATAAATGTGCAAGATAGATTCAGACGGAAAAAACTTCCGGGCCCTGCATAGAGAACCGACTTTAATTTACCCATGCATCTCTTTTCTTCTTAATATATTTGGTGAATCTCTGTAGCCATTCTGACAGTAGTTCTCAGCTGATGGACCCCTCTAGTTATATGGACCCCTCTAGTTGTTCTTTTCACTGACCGATGGGTGAGTCTTCTTCTTCTATGTATCTTGTCCTTTCAGGACGTAGGCGATCATGGCCTTCCACGTTTCCCTATCTCTGGTGACTCTGAGCACGCCTTCTCCTGTTACACCATGCAATCCTCGTTCCGTCATCCACCTGATCAGGTCCTTCAAATATGTTATCCGTTGCTTTCTCCTGTCTCTTTTTCCTTCTATCTGGTCTGTTAGTATCAGATTCTCCAAGCCCTCCTTCCTCATTGCATGTCCCAGGAACTTCAGCTGTCTCTTCCTGATGCTCAGTATTAATTTCCTTTTTGTTTCCATCATTTCCAAGACCTCATCATTGCTCACATGCTTCATCCATGATATTCGCAGCATCCTTCTGTAGAACCACATTTCAGTTGCTTCAAGTTTTTCCTTTATCTTTGATGGTATTGTTCACTGCCATATTGAAGGACTGACAGCAAGTGGCAATGCAGTACTCTCTTCCTAGTTTCTAGCGAAATTGTCCTGTTTCTTAATACTTTACTCAAATTCTGGAATGCTTCCTTCGCCATGCCAAATCGCCTTCGGATCTCTGTGTCACACTTTCCGTCTTCTGTTATAATGCTTCCCAGGTATTTAAATTTTTGTACCTGCTTGATTCTGGTATCCCCGACCTGTATTTGGCATTTTGGGCTGCCATTTTTACTGATGACCATGCATTCGGTTTTCGTGCAGTTTATTTCTCGGCCTTTCTTGTTACTTTTTTCTGCTACCTTCTGTAGGAAGTCTTGTAGTTTTCTTTCTGTGTCTGCTATCAGCACTGTATCATCTGTGTACCTTAGGTTGTTTAAAATGTGGCCTCCGATTACGAATCCAGGTATAACTTCTAAGGTCCTTAAAATATTCTCGCTGTACAAGTTGAACAGATCCGGTGAAAAGACACATCCTTGTCTTAGGAAATATAAAGAAAATAAAGCCTAGGCGTGTAGCAGATAATGAATGGCTGCTTAAATCATTTAGAATAAAGAAGTCCTAATTATAAAAAAAAGATCATCCGACTAGATTTGACGCCTTATTGTAGGAAGGGCATTGTTGATCGCTTTAAATTTTCGTCACTGTAAATTTTTAAGTTTTCTTTCGACTTGATAGCGACAAAAAAAGTTAAGTGAATATTTCGACATTTATTATTCTAATAGGGCGTAAATTATTGTAGTAATTCCATTCTCAGTAATACCAACTGGTCAAAAGTAGAACGTACCACTAAAATATTACTGTGGACTACGAATTCATTATTTATTGTGTGTGGACTCCCACAAATGTTACATAGACCCCTTCTCTAGGGTCCATGTGGACTCCGGTTGAGAAGCACTAATCTAGATCTATGATATGTGCAGACAGTACCGGTAACCAGATATATAACCAGAGTCGTCATCTGCGCCGGAATCATCGTCGACGCCTCCATCATCTTCGTCAGCATCATCATCACCATGCGCGCCAACATCGTCATCTGCGCCAGCATCATCAGCATCATCGTCATCTGCGCCAGCATCATCAGCATCATCGTCATCTGCGCCAGCATCATCAGCATCATCATCATCTGCATCAGCACTGTCATCTGCATCAGTTTCATTGTTATCTGCGCGGACAACATCATCATCATCTGCGTCCGCGTCGTCATTGAATTTGAATCTGAGGATGTCTTCTTTTTTTCTTTTTTTTTTTTACAGAAATGATCAGTGAAAAATGCCATCTTTTTGACCTTATGTCTCTGGTTAGAACCCGGATGGAAATAAGTGTAGAACAGAAATCAAAGGAATAATAATATCAATAATTTATTATCTTAAAATTTCCTATGAAAATATTTTATTTTGATTATATTAAAAGCAAAGAAATCCAAGGTGCAAATGTCATGCAAGAAACATGAAAGTTAAACCATAGAGCTTATCATCTTGAAACAATAATGAACATGCAAATCTTGCAGACTATTTAAGAGTGTAGTGTGTTGAAACGTCAAAGCATGCTGCAAATATGTGGACTAGTGCTAGACTAACCTAAGCTTTAAAATACCAATTTCAATTTTCCATGGCATATAATGAGGAAAGTGTTTTGTTTTTTTTTTTGTTTTCTTTTTCACAAAAAATGCAGAGTGAAAAATATCATAATGACATTTCTAAATTTATGTCTTTGATTGAGACCCGGAAACAAATGAGTATACACCAGAAATCAAAGGAAATAATAATAATAATAATAATAATAATGTAAACAAACACTGGTATGAACATCATCCAGCACCGGTTACAGAAATAGAAGATGTAACCATTCTATGGGATTACACCATCTACACAGACAGAAAAATTGAAGCAAACAGGCCAGACATTATTGTTAAAAACCAGAAGGAGAAAACTTGTCTATTAATTGATATGGCTTGTCCAGCGGATTGTAACATAGCAATCAAGGAATTTGAAAAACTGTCAAAATATAAAGACCTGGAAATTGAAATAGAAAAAATGTGGAAATTGAAAACAAGAGTTGTACCAGTGATAGTAGGTGCACTTGGAATGATAAAAAATGGAACAAAACAACACATTGAAAGAATCCCTGGAAACCCCAGCTTAAGAGATATACAAAAAATTGTCTTATTAAGTACAGCCCACACACTAAGGAAAACGTTATCTATGTAATGCTGGGGATGATAGGAAAGATAGAAAAACATGAAATGGAGCCATAACAACACGCCACTACCTGCCTTAGGTCTCCCCGCAGACTTGGTTGGTAGTGAGACCAAAGCAGAAATCGAAATATGATGAAAAATGACATAATAATAATAATAATAATAATAATAATAATAATAATAATAATAAGCATTTTGTCAGAATCGTTTTAATACAGAACATAGTGAAAACAACTGTCTTCTTTTACACGCCGTGTCCCTTCAGCACGTGAGTGATCACGGTTCCCCACACCTTTTTGTTTTTTGTTTCTCTAAATAATTTGAACTTTTTTAATATCACTTTTTGTGATCCCTAGGAATGCCAGTTCTTTCATTCTGATTGCTAGAAGCAATTTTGTGATAGAGATCTGATTTTGCCGAGAAATGCTGAGATGAACAGATTATGCTTCTAACGAAGAAGTTTTAAGGAAAATCGTAACACGACTATAAATAGATCTGAACAGAGCGAAATAGATAAAAATGGACTGATTGTCTGGAAAGTAAATCGCATCTAAGATATGAAAATTCAGAATGAAACAGTTACTTCGAAATCAAAGTAAAATAGCAACAAACGAAACATTTAACGCCAGCATATCATTTTGTCCTCTTGCGATCAGTCATAAAAATGGCGGAAAGAGGGTTATGGCGCGAAAATAGATGAATATACATTTTGCATGAATTCGAATCATGATTGGATGAGAGATAATGGATCTGGAAGAAATTATGGAATAATGCCACTAAGAAAGATGGGGAATGATACACGGATCTGATAAACGAGAGAAATAGAAAACTATTCACAGGGAAAGGATTTTTAAAAGAAAATGGAGAGATGAAGAATATCAACGACAGATTGGATGCAATTTTGGCATGAATTTGGAAACAGGTATTAGATGTTAGGATAAATCAATATTTAGATATTCACACACACACACACACACACATACGCACACTCACATACACGCACACTGAATAATATCGCTTATAATGTTTTATTAATATTATTTTATTAATATTATTATTAAAATTATTATTATTATTAATATACCAATTTCATTGCTTATACCTACAGTCAAATACAACGATTGCTTTCATTCACATCAATATTGTATAATAAGTCAGTTCGATCGTCACTATCACTTCAGCCCTCACTGGTCATAAAGCAAACAGTCTTCTGCCTCCTGACTACACCCCGCTCGTCCCTCCTCTCATTCCTTTCTTGCCTTCCTCGCTTGCTTTTGAACGCGCTCATAAGTCCGAGTGACAAGCCTTAATTGAAAGAGTGTATTCACATCTCATGAAAGCCATCGCACCAATTTTACAACATCCCACAACCACTAATTGAATAAAAGCACTTAAAAGGATTCGAGGTAGATAGAAAGGCGCGGGGACAGTGACAAGTCAACAAGCAGACGACATCGTCAGTTCGGTCTGCCCGGACGTGATAAGGTGTCGTCTGCCTCTTCTCAAAAAGCGACAATCGACCAAACGCTAGTGATAGTGTCGATCATCCTCCATAATCCTGACTATATATTTCAATTCTTTTTCATATTTCTCCTTTTTCTCTTTTCTACGATTTCTTTTTTATTTTTTTTTTTATTTTTTATTTTTTTGTGAAGAGAAGCGAAAAGAAAGACTAGCTTAGAAACTGAACAAATTTAGCCGATACTGACCGGAACTTGAAGATGGTTGATGTAAAAACACACAAGCGATGAATATAATATATCTATTAGCTCGAACGGTTGGCGGAGATTAGAGAGGAGGCTGGATTTAGTCGTTTGTGTTAAGGCCTCCGTTTGTATTTATGCTTGCGTAAATAGCAGTTATTTACACGGAAGTGTGGCCTGTAGGATCGGTGCTGTCTGGGAGGTTATTAGAGCTAATTAGAGTCCATTAAACCACGTCTTTCTCTTTATGTGTCGCTATATATATTTGTGTGTACTTACTGATGTGTTTGAATGCGTGCTTTTTAGAGTGGGTGCACGCCAAACAAAGATAATATATTTGTGTATTAAAAAAAGAGTGAATGTGGGTTTAAAACTGTGTGTATTTACGCACACGTGTGCATATGAATAGCTCCGTGTACGTTACAGGCGTTGTATGCAAACAGGAGAATCTAGAAGTAAGGGATATATTAACGATAGGTTGTGTGTGTTTATGTTTCACAAGTGTATGAGTGTTTATGTGTGCGTTATTCATTTCACCCCAACCAATGCAAAAAAGACACTAAAACGCAAGGGGTTACTTACTGAGTGAGAAAATATGAGAAAAAGAAAACACTTTTAAGAAGATAACGATTGACATTGCACTTAAATTTTTGAAGATCAAAGTTGACTAAAAATCAAGAAACCGGAAGAGGTTTATACAAACGAGAAGTACGAGAAAAGAAACTAATAGCATAGAACTTAGGGTTACATTTAACCATTTCAACTGTAAAATGATGAGACCTTGCCGCCAAACTAGTACTGCGCTTAAATTCATAAAGTTTAGCTACCATAGAGGAAATTTCACCAGAACAATTACCATGTAAATATTTGTAGAAAAGGCATAAGAAACTCTGTTACGGCAGTAGGAAAGTGACTGAAACCGAGTTACCAGGTCAGGTCTAAAAATATTGCAGATTTTTCTTTGTATTGTGTGTGTGTGTGTGTGTGTGTGTGTGTGTGTGTGTGTGTGTGTGTGTGTGCGCGCGCGTTGATTTGATTTTTACGACATATCAACATTTTTTAGGTAATTTAAAATCAGAAATTTTTTTTTATATCTAATTCTGCTAAGAAGGTCGGTTCACTGTGCAGGGCCCGAAAGTTTTTCCCGTCTGAGTCCATCCTGCACATATATAAATCTACCATCTGCCTGTGTATTGTATACAGCTGCCACATCTGCTCGGGTGCCCTTGCTATTCACCTCGGGATTCTTGACAAAATCCAACGGAGAATCTGTAATGTGATCGATACCGACTTGGCAGCTCGGCTGCAGTCGCTATCTCACCGGCATGACGTGGCTTCCCTGAGTCTCTTCTATATACTTTCACGGCTTCTGTTCCAATCAACTTAGATCACTGGTGCCCCCTAGGTATGAATTTACACGAACTCCTAGATTAGCAAATAGCTCCCACCCTTTTACAGTGAAACCGATAAAATGTAACCGCAATTTCTACTCTAAAAGCTTCTTTTCACGCACTTCCCGCCTGTGGAATTCCCTTCTATATACTTGCTTCCCCGACAGCTACAATCTCCAGGAATTTAAATGTAAGGTCAATAGACATCTCTTATCTCACTAACTCGCATCTATTCTCTCAAGCTCTTTTTTCCATCTACTTTACCCCCATTTTCGGTATTCTCATCCGTCTATTGCCCTCCTCCTGAAATTTCCTATAACTAACTTCTCTTTCTCATCACTTTCCTCTATCTAACCCCCTGCGCAACAGTGGCAGTGGAATGCCTAGCTTGGAATAAAAGGATTAAAAAAATATTTTAGGGAAATAATAATAATTTAGTGATACAATTTCTACTAATGAGCCCATAGTTGGGGGGGGGGGAGATGGATTCCCAAAACCTTCCCCAAAGGTATTGCACGTAACTGAATACAACGAACTGAAATGAAATTGGGACTCGGCATTGCGATTTCTAATTTCTCTCGGTTATCCATTACACTCCTGGGCATCCATGATCTAGGTACTAACCATTCTCAATTTTTTTTTAACCTTCTCACCCGAATTTATGGTCCATCCTGGAACCAAAGGTGCATGAAGCGGCGTCAACAACAAGAATTGAACTTGAAGCTTTCCTACAAAGATGTTGGACTTCTATTAGATCCGTTTAAAAACACTAACTGAGTCTATGCCAAAGCTTGTTCTTAAAAATAGAGGAAGGCACATAAAGTATTGAATTTAACATCAAAATTTAACATACATCATAATAAATATTTTTTTTTTACTTTGAAATAGTTTAAATTATTATTTTAAAATGCTAAAGCAAAAATAGTTGTGTTTTGTTATCGATAACTCGGATTTTTTATGGCGTTGCAAAACTTTTGGCTAGAGCTGTACACTCGATCGCTAAAAGTACTGGTAAATGGTCGGTCCCCTGTACCACCCCTGAATGTACCTAATTCCTCCTGACATACTCTGTAAAGACAGACCTGACTAAAAATGGGCTATTACTGCTACATATGAGCTGGAGCTTCACATTCTTCACTTGTCTGTCTTGATAGAATTCAAAAGCGTTTATGCATCTTTGTAGCTGATTATTTCCTACACCACAACACCTTTCCTACGAATAAAAGCTCGTAATTCTTCTTGGGAATCCACATACAAAAGTCATGAATTCGGAGTCAGCATTGATATTATAGTGGTCCATTCTACTCTTGAACGGTTGATATTACTGAGAATTAATTTTTTACAATAATTTCTTATTCTTTTATGTGCTGTGTCCCTTCAAGACGTAGGCGATCATGGACTTGTAGCTCTTAACACCCCTTCTTCTGTTATACCGCTCAACCCTCGCTCCGCCATCCATCTGCTCAAATCCATCAAGTATGTCACGCGTTGCTTCACCTTGGCTCTCCTTTCTTCTATCCGTCCCGTGAGCATCAGATTCCCCAACCCCACTTTTCTCATTACATGTTCCAAAAACTTCAGCTGTCTTTTCTTAATGTTAAGTATCAGTTTCTTTTTCGTGTCCATCCTCACCAAAACCTCGTTGTTGTTCAGTCCATGGTATCCTCTGCGTTCTTCTCTAGAACTACAATTCAGTTGTTTCAAGTCTTTTCTTCGTCTCTGATGAGATTGTTCAGCATTCGCTGCCATATTGAAGGACAGATATCACATAACAATCTAGTAGTCTCTTCTTTGTTTCCAGTGAAATTTTCCTGTTTTTTTATACTCTACTCAGCTTCTGGAATGCATCCTTGGCCATGCCAATTCGCCTTCGGATCTCACATTTTGCGTCCTCTGTTAGAATTCTCAATTTTTTTAATCTTCTCACCCCAAGCAAGGCATTCTACTGCCACTGTTGCGCAGGGGGTTACATAATGGAAAGTGATGAGAAAGGGGGGTTAGTTATGGAAAATGTCAGGAGGAGGGTAAAAGACGGATGAGAATACCAAGAATAGGGGGTGGAGTAGAGGGGAAAAAGAGATTGAGAGAATGGATGCGAGTTAGTGCGATAGGAGATGTCTATTGACCTTACATTTAAATTCCTGGAGATTGTAGCTGTCGGAGTAGCAAGTATATGCAAGGTGGGAGGTACGATAAAAGAAGCTTTTAGAGTAGAAATTGCGGTTACATTTTATCGGTTTTACGGTAAAAGGGTGAGACCTAGTTGCTAATCTAGTAGCTCGTGTAAATTCATACCTAGGAGGCACCAGTGATCTAAGTTCATTGGAGCAGAAGCCGTGAAAGTATTTATAGAAGAGGCACAGGGAAGCTACGTCATGCCGGTGAGATAGCGACTGCAGCCGAGCTGCCAAGTCGGTATCTATCACATATATTTAAATTTCTGCACCTGCTTAATTTTAGTATCCCCAACTTGTAATTGGCATTTCGGGTTCCTCTTTTTACTTATTACTACGCATTCAGTTTTCATGTAATTTATATGTAGTCCAATGCTTCCAATACTAAGCTACTCTTCTTTAACCACCGTAGAGATTTTTTTTTTTTTTGTCAATATAAGGTCAATTGTCACCTCCTAACACACTAACTCGCATCCATTCTCTCAAACACTCTTCCCATTTACCCAATCCTCATCCTCGGTATCCTTACCCGTCTATCACCCTCCTTCTGACATTTCCTATATCTAACAACTCTTTCTCATCACCTTTCCTTATGTGACCCCTGCGCAATAGTGGCAGTGGAATGCCTTGCTTGGGGTGAAATGATTTTTTAAAAAATTCTGTATCATTTACGGACGTTAGTGGTCATGGGTCTCCACTGCTTCCTGTCTTTTGTTTCTTTAAATAATTTAGGCCTCTTTTCTATTTTGTCTATTCTTAGTTGTGTGTTCCCAGAAATTTCGTTTTTCTTATACTGGTTGCTAGTATCAGCTCCCTATGTTAGCAAAAGGGACAGCCCAACATGAAAATTACAAATTGGAGATGTCCAAATCAAGCAAGTACGAAAATGTACATATCTATGGAGCTTTTAAACAGAGGGCAGAAAGTGCGACAACGAAATCAAAAAGCGCATTGACATAACGAAAAATGCCTTTTTCGCTAGAAACAAAGAAAAGAATACTGAACTGCTATGTAATACCAGTCCTCCTATATGGTAGTGGATGCTAGACAGTCTCCTCACAGATGAAGAAACAACATAACTATGGCTATACAGAAGGATGCTGAGAATGCCATGAAGTGAACATGTGAACAACGATAAAGCTTCAGAGAAAATGGAAACAAAAGGTCGCTGATACTTAACATCAGGAAGAGCCAGTTGAAATTTCTAAGGCATATAATGAGAAAAGAGGGCTTGGAGAATTTGATACTCACAGAGCATATTTACATTTAGAGCTGCTATTCACCTGCACATCTTTTACATGGAAAAATAGTGTGTTTTTTCTGACACAGTCAGTGTATTCTAGCCTAACCCAGTTTTATATTTGATGATATTAACCTGCCTAGCCGGGTATAAAACAGCCTAGCCAAGAATAACGATTTGGTAAGCTCAATTTACATGTGTCACAAGGTCAAAAGTATAGAGACAAGCATGCTAACCATTACACCACGTCGAACTAGCCAAAACCTAGCTCAGAATAATCTAGTATATATTCTGGACTGGGGTTTACACCCGGACTTGGGGTGTACTCACGGCTTTTATACTCGAATTAAAATATTTATTTTATTTACCATCTGGTTGAATAATGGTTACTGTAGGGAAAAACAAGCACAAAAACATGTCAAACTGATCCCAACATGAAAACAAGGATTTTATCGACAGAACTTTAATATAAATATGTCGCCGACTCAAAACCGCCGACTCAACGACGTGAAGACTTTTAAAAACAAATAAAAATAATTCCCTTTTGCGTTTAACCGCTTTCCTCATGGCTAAAGTATCTGACAAGGATCCTAGTATAACCTGAGATACATATGCTCATAATTTATTACTACTCTTGACTTTCAATGCTGTCTTTAACACGACGTTTCAAGGCTGTGTGCACTTTAGCCACTTCTACATTGGCCGCTGATGAATTGTAGGAATTCATGTTTACTTGATAACTGCTCCAAACTTAGTATAAATCCTTGCTTTGTACCTAGAGCCGGGATCACAACGCTAAAATTTTATGTTGCTGTCTCTTTTACTAAAATTATCAAATCAAAATAAAAAGCCTTCACGCGCAAATTTTTCTTTTCTTTTTAACCTAAATTTCCATTTTCGGTTTGATGAAAAGATTGAAAATTAAACACGAGTCAGCCAAATTGTAAGTAATAAATCACTAAGACAGTCAAACTTCTAAAATCTCTACGACAGCTGGCCGGTGTTGAATCGGTAGTGATGAAATGACCCCCCTCCGGAATTTTTTGTATTGTTCACTGTGAATTACTAGATCCTGGGTAATTCCTCATAGTACACCTTTATGGTGAATAATTGCCATTTGCCAGTGGTTTTCAATCAAAAATGCGAAGTTTAAGATGTTAACATTTCACACAATTCCCAATAAAAGATTACGAAGGAAACTCCCATCAGTACTAGAAAGAGTGATAGCAGCTACTGAATTTGAGAATGATTTTATATATTTTAACCAACTGTAGTACTCGCTGCTCGGTCAATGAATGTTAAATGTTTCCTTGTAAAGAAACGGCTAAAATTACCATTGCCGTTAATATTAATGAACAGAAATGATGTTATCATGTAAGGTGTTATCCAGCAAAACAAAACCAAGCAAAATTCCCTGGAAATGTTTAGTTCATCATTCAAAATTACTAGACCTTCAGATTTTAATTCATTTCGATCAACAAAATATTTTCTTAGAGTCAAGACACACGGAAATAATGAAGATATCAATGCAGTTGTCATTCGAATCATGAAGAATTACAGAATTTGGCGACAGGAGATGGACAACTTGCTTTCTAGTAGGCTACTTTCATTATTAATGTGACGATCATGTAACTGATTTATAAAATTTAATTTAGTGAGATTTGCTTCCGTTGTACCTCTTAGCAACTACCATACTTTGTTACGAGTAAACTAATATATATGTTAATAGTAATATTAACACTTTCTCTTCAAAGAAAAAAATAGCACTGATTGACTCAGCAGCCAGTACTGTTTCCGGTTGAAATTTATCAATGGTTGCTCTCTCTCTCTCTCTCTCTCTCTCTCTCTCTCTCTCTCTCTCTCTCTCTCTCTGGTGGCATTTACCTCTCTTTCAAGTATTGATGGAGGTTTCTTATTTACCTCTCTTTCAAGTATTGATGGGGGTTTCCTGTCGAACCCTCTATTCGAAGTGATGTGAAATGTTAAAATCTTGACTATGTCATTATTTTCTCTTCGAGTTACATGTGCTATCCACTTTAGTTGTTGCCGCTGCTAGTAGTCCTCAAGGAGTGTTTGGTTCTGTTATTTGGTAAATTTCTGTGTTTGTGATTCTGTATCACCAGCACACAATGTTTCAAGAAGGATGATCTTTGCTTAGATCATCAGGCTTTACTCGCTCAAAGCCGTTTTTCACCACTGATCTTAGGAAGCGGTTGTAGGCAGCCGACAGTTGAGATATTTATGAATGGCTTTAGCGATATCTGTGGTGCTCTATACGAAAACCTTAATCTGACGAGGCTATTTAAGAGCATGACTCGAGCTTTCAGGTTGATGTTTTGGTTTCGTAACAATTTACGGTGATGGGCAAAGCTACCTCTGGCGCAACCTATTCAATGTTCAATTTATTTTCCTCCTATGGTTAAGACCCTCAGCATTTACTCCCTCAGAACCCCTTTTCCCATTCATTTTAGGTAGCGGTTGTATACAACTGACTGTCACGTTTGTAACATGGATCTTCTGTCATCAGGAACAATTTCATCGGACACCGTTTTTTTTTTTTTGTTCGTTTGTTTACCTTTTTACCTTTCGTCTTGCTGCGACGTCTTTCTTGTTTCTGTTTTTTATTTTATTTTTGATTTCCCTTTTTTTCTTTCCTTGTGCTTTGTGCCATAGACTATGCTTCCTTTTGTTTTAATTCCTTTTTTTATTACGCCTGACCGTTTTTATCCACTCTCGGTAACGTGAGTAGAGTTTGCCTTTTGGCGGGATCTTCAAATTCTTCCTGTTGGTCCCTGTATCCACACACACTATTCGCCTCTTCGCCGTTCCATATAACTTTGGTATGTTTATTTCATTCTTATTAGTCTTTTCATCTCCTTCGTATTGTAAACGCATTATTGTGGCACGACGAATAGTTTCTTGCCTCTTTATATCTGTGTTGCTCATTCAACCAGCTCGTGCCTTCTACAAAAACAGATATTTTAAGGAAGAAATAAGGGACCTTTCTATGCAGAATTTGCTCAGCCGCTTAGTCATGATTTTACCATGTCTAATATTGTAAATTGCCTCTTTCTTGTTATCAACGCTGAGCTGCCTTTCCAAACCTGTTGCTTTTTTAAATTTAAATTGAATACAAATCTTGCCTCGCAGTTCTTAACGCTTTTACTACTATCAAGCCACCTCGTGGCTGCTGGTAGGAGTAGTTAGCTTTTCTTTTCCTTCTTTGTTCTCGTTTGTTTCCTTGTCTGTATCTAGCCTTTCTTTTTCTCTTTTTTATTTGTCTTTTTCGTCGCAGCTGACTCATCTTTGTTTTGTTTATTGTTCTCTCAGATTTTTTTACCTAATTCACGGATTATAATCTTTCGTTTTTCAATGAAATTCGTCCGTGTATTCTTATGGATTTGAGTTTACACTGGCTGTCTAAAGTAGGATGCTTTTCGGCATTTTGTCCAGGGCAGCGCACTGACAGTTCAGATACTTTTTTAAAATATCTGACGCCATGCAAGGTCTCCATATGAAAGTCTAGTTCTGACGAAGCTATTTAAAAGATGATTCGAGTATTCAAGTTGATGGGGTGTTGGTATATGTGCACATATGCATCTCCAGTATATCAGAAAGCATTTTATGATATTGTTACTGCTCTGTCGTAATATCAGGTTGTCGTTATTTGACCCTATGATTTACAGAATTAAGAATTGTTGCCTAAATTTTATCGTTTCCTTAAAATTTACAGTTTGCTATTTAACTTGCTCACTTTGGCTTTATATAGGATAAACGTCTTAAGTGTTAAATGATAAAACAGGGTTCATTGATGTGCTGATTAGGAGTTATTAAGAAACTAATGAGATGTGCTACAAACATTCATTATTGACGGCCACAGTCTTAACAATATCAGTTATGCAATTGGAGGAGATAGACTAAACTATCACCCGGTTCACATTACACCCACGTCTATTGAACAGGTTAAGAGGCTCATCCCTTGTTCCCTGTTTAGGATGTGGTTTCCGGCTTTCTCTTTTCCGATCTTTTCACTCTTTTCTTTTCTTTATTTTTTTTCAATTGGAGTAGATAGACAAAACTATCGCCCGGTTCACACTCCACCCACGTCTATTGAACAGGTGAAGAGGCTCATCCCTTGTTCCCTATTTAGGATGTGGTTTCCGGCTTTCTCTTTTCCAATCTTCTCACTTTTTTTTCAATTGGAGTAGATAGATCTATCTATCGCCCGGTTCACACTCCACCCACGTCTATTGAACAGGTGAAGAGGCTCATCCCTTGTTTCCTGTTTAGGATGTGGTTTCCGGCTTTCTCTTTTTCAATCTTTTCACTATTGCGTAGCCCCCTGCACATCAGTGGCGTTACCGCCTTGCTCAGGGTGATATGATTAAAAAAAAAAGATTAAACATTAACTGCAAGAAGACAGAATGTATGGTTGTTAACAAAAGGAAACAGAACTCTTTCAAAGTGGGAATTTCGAACCGGAGGTTCCAAAATAAAATACGTACGGAAATTTAAGTATCTGGGAAGTGTTTTAACAGAGGCTGAAAAGTGTCACTTTGAGACCCGAAAGGCATATTGGAATAGGCAAAGTGCCTTCTAAAAGCTAAGCAGAGTACTATGAAAGTTTCACTAGAAGCAAAGAAAAGAGTAGTAAACTGCTATGTGATATTTATCCTTCAGTGGGACACTGAGCGCTGGATGATCTCTCCAAAGATGAAGAAGAGATTTAAAGAAATGTGGTTTTACAGAAGGATGCTGAGGATACAATAAACCGAACATATGAGTAACGACGAAGTTTTGGAGAAAATGGAAATAAAAAGGAAACTAATATTTAACATCAGGGAGTGAGTGTTAAGGTTTTTGGAACATATTATGGGGACGTGAGGTGGGAAAAGTGATCTTCCAGAACAGATAGAATACAAGTGGGACAGAGGCAAAAACACGCATTACGTACTTAATGGGCTTGAGTAAACGGATGGCGGAACATGGCTTAGAAGAAATAACAGAAAGACAAAGTTTATTAAGAGCTACAGGGACAAGAAGTTGTAGAGAGCCATGTGCGCCTACGTCTTGAGGGGACACGGCATATAAAGAAGAATGGTAAACTGTTGATCTCCCTTTCTCTCTCTCTCTCTTTCTCTCTCTCTCTCTCTCTCTCTCTCTCTCTCTCTCTGTTTCTCTCACTTTCTCCTTCCCTCTGCCTCAATCTCTCTCACTCTTTTTCTCTCTTCGACTCTCTCTCTCTCTCTCTCTCTCTTTCTCTCTCTCTCTTTGTTTCTCTCACTTTCTCCTTCCCTTTCTCCTCCTCAATCTCTCTCACTCTTTTTCTCTCTTCGACTCTCTCTCTCTCTCTCTCTCTCTCTCTCTCTCTCTCTGTTTCTCTCACTTTCTCCTTCCCTCTGCCTCAATCTCTCTCACTCTTTTTCTCTCTTCGACTCTCTCTCTCTCTCTCTCTCTCTCTCTCTCTCTCTCTCTCTTTCTTTCTCTTTCTCTCTTTCTCCTTCCCTGCCTCAATCTCTCTCACTCTTTTTCTCTCTTCGACTCTCTCTCTCTCTCTCTCTCTCTCTCTCTCTCTCTCTCTCTTTGTTTCTCTCACTTTCTCCTTCCCTCTGCCTCAATCTCTCTCACTCTTTTTCTCTCTTCGACCCTCTTTCTCTCTCTCTCTTTCTCCAAAGTCTTTTGTCATCCTCCACCTTCTATGCTCTATCTCTACAAGGCTCAGATCAGGCCCAAAATCGAGTATTACTGCCATATATGGGATGGGGCTATCCAATCTTCTCTTTCCAGCGTTGGCACAGTTCAAAAGCTGCCTTGTGGGTGATTAATTACTTTCAACTCCACACCACCCCTTTCCAACAGATGAAACGTCGCAAGCCTCTCGCTAATCTTTATTTTATGGCAAATGTCTTTAGTTACACCAGTTCAGACCTTTACATCTGTGACCCACCATGTCAGGTACACAGGCTCAACATATCTCCTTCATATTCCATTGATAAATAGGACATTCCATTTTGGTAGCTTCTTTGTAGATGATAATTATATATTCCTAACATCTTAAAGTTAATGGTCAACCGTTATCTATCTTACATATCGTCATAATATTAACTTACTCTTATGTTCATTCAATAACACCACTCAGTAAAATACTACCTGGAATGGCTCTATCCTTGTATTGGATGAATATCTATTTTTTAACAAATTCCTGTAAACTTCAAATGAAGTATAAAGTCAAGCCCTTCATGCGCTAGGCGTTGATGTTGAAAATATTTTATTTGTGGGAGTATTTTGCTAGCACCATGTCTCACGTGTTTCTTTTTAATCATTTTACCTCAAGCAAGGCGGAAATGCCATTAGTACGCAGGGCGTTACTAGGAATTAAATTGAAAGATAATAGAGAGTATTTTAAGAAAGGCCAGAAGATGAACGAGAGTTCAGAAGAATGAAGATGTTGCATTTAAATTTTTGAAGAATAAAACTATCAGGGAAGCAAGTAAATGAAAGGAAGTTTCACAGGAGGGAAGTGCGAGAACAGAAACTGTCGGAGTAGAAGTGATGGTTGTATTTAGCTATTTCCATAGTAAAAAGGTGTGACCTAAGTGCCAATCTAGTAACACGCTCAAATTCATGTAGTCGGAGCACTAGGGAAAGTTCGTCAGAACAAGTTTCATTAAAATATTTGCAGAAAAGACAGACGGATATCACGTCACGTCGATGAGAAAGTGGCTGAAGTCGAGATGTATGGTCAGGATCGATTACATATATTTGAATTTTGTCAAAAATCTCAAGATGTACAGCTGTAACACCGTATCTTCACCCCACTGGACCGACGCACTCCACAAGACCGGCCATTGTTCCGGTATAGTCCAGTATTAGAGGTTAGATACAAGTCTCCGTTTCCCAGTGTCAATTCGATGCCACTCTCCAGCCACGATGTGATTGTTTTGATCCTGGAGAGCGGTCATCAGATCGTTGAAACCCGGAAGTTCCCCGTTGGTCCACCTGCGTGTGCGTCGGATGAGAATCGGGTTAAAAGAAAAAAAATATAACCAAGTCGATGCGATTTTTGAAGGACAAAAGTTTTTAATATATCAAGAGCAAACACAAAAAAAAAACAATTCTTGTTGAACAAAAAAGTTGAATGTCTCTTGTATATGAACAATAACCAAATAAAACAAATACTTCGAATAATTTCGGTAAAGGAAAGATTTGGCCTTCGCTTCACCCTTTTTGGTCTGTTCTTAGCGCAACTACTACAACCTTCGACGTTCCCGTTCTCAGTATTAGTAACAGTAGTAATAGCATTAGCAGTAGTAGGAATAACGGTATTTAGAGGTTAGCGGCGGTATTTCGCCTCTTCGCCCTCAGTATCAGCAACACACAGCGGACGCTTTCTTTAAATCTCTGACTTCTTTCAACTCAGTTCGACTGCATTCTAAGGCAATCGAACCCCAACTCCTACTCTTCCGGTTTTCGTTTTGCTCGCCTATTTTATTAAGAGAACCGGCCTCACGTGCTTCACTTGTGACGTATCTGTCTTTTTATCGCTAATGTACTGACATAATACTAAAGTACAACCTCACTTCTTCGAGAATAAACAATTTACTTTTTCATCGATTGGTTTTCAAGGTTCACAACAAAAATCTATTGTTTTCTCACCTTGCTATTAATTATTCTGCCGTTCTTTTGTAAACTACAGAGATTCTTGTTAAAAAAAACGTTCAGATTAAAACATCCTTAATTTTAACCTCGGTTCTTATAGTGTCAAAATCCATTTCTCTTTAAAAGTTCCAAATTATTACTGTTCCAGTAATTTTCCATTAGTAATCTGATTTCTTTTGTACACTTAAAAAAGGTTGTATTTCTAAATTAACTTTCTGTAGATTAACATTTCAAAGTCTTTACAGCATATTAAAATATTGGTTACTCGAAGACACCTCTCTTTCACTTGATGTTTTCTGTTTTACGGCACATCCCTCCTCACCACCACTATTACCATTTAAGGGGTGACATCGCCCCTGCCCTACAACAGGAGCACCAGACCAGATATGACAACAGTATTCAATGGACGGACGAATAGTAGATTTGTAAATGTGCTCAAATGGGTTCTGATGAGAAAATATTTCTGATACGAAATAGTGACCCAACTTTCCTTACAGTAGATGCAATTATTGATTTGATGCCAGTTGAAAACTTGATGCCAAGAAGGCGCAGTGTGTTGCTCTCCTGGAGTCTGAAGTCATCCATCCTGATGACAGGCAGAAAATGTTCTCTTTGGTGATTAAATGAAAGCAGTTTTGTTTTGGGGGCGTACAAATTTACAAGCCATTTCTTACCCCAGTTAATCACTGATTGGAAGTCATTTTTAAGAGCAGCCTGTTTTAAATCCAGTTATTCCTCTTATAAGACTCACTGCCGACCGAGGGTTAAATGGCCAGTCTACTTTACTATTTAAAGCATTTCTGTCCATATTTATGAGCTGTGAGTTCAATACCTGGCCATAGTGAACAAAAACCTGGAGAGTTGAGTTACTAAAGGGAAATAACTGAAACTGAAGTATCTGAAAAATGCATGTTATGTAGAACTAAAATATTTTACACCCGGTGGACGAAATGAAGGGTTCGGTTCGAAATTCTGATAACCTGAAGGTGAGAGCGCACAACGACCGAAACGTTGTGAATATGACGACAAAAATGAGGACAAAAGTCCGAATAATGAGAATATTTAAAAGATGAATGAAAGAAGGGATTATTTTTACCTATCCTGAAGTTAATGTGAACGAACTCGACTGGAATTCAACCACAGTCCACCGATTTCGAACCACTAACCATTGCACTCTCGGCACATCCTGGCTACTAACCATTACACTATCGGCACATCCTGGCTACTAACCATTACACTATCAGCACATCCGGGCCACTAACTATTGCACTATCGGCACATCCGGGCCACTAACCATTGCACTATCGGCACATCCGGGCCACTAACCATTGCACTATCGGCACATCCGGGCTACTAACCATTACACTATCGGCACATCCGGGCCACTAACCATTGCACTATCGGCACATTCGAGCCACTAACCATTGCACTATCGGCACATCCGGGCCACTAAACATTGCACTATCAGCACATCCGAGCCTCTAACCATTGCACTATCGGTACATCCGATCCACTAACCATTACACCATTTGCATAGCCATCCATGTATTTTTTTCTTTTTTAAAGCATCATACTGTTATCATCTGAATATTGTTTAAAAGGAAACCTTTTGTATTTAGAAACCAGATTTATTCATATTTTCCTGAGTTTTTCTCAAAAAACATTTAACGGGCTTATTTCTCTATGAATTTTACGTATTATTTATTAATTTTTTTTTTGTTCCAGACTAGCTTTATATTTTCCTTGAGTCGTATTTTTTTCTTTTTTAATGTTCACATATCTTCAGTTCCCCATTCCCCGTCGTTGCTTTTCAATTTTCCATCCACTGCTTTGCCTTGCTGCACGCCATAAAAACATTCTCTGAAACCAACAAACGACAGCCAATCGAATTTGTTGTGTCACACACACACAAGAAAAAAGCCAAATAAAAAAATGTCTTTTTTTATATCATCAATCAAACAATTTGGCAGTAAGGTTTATATTCAAATATACGTCGACTCTAAGAAGATGAAAAGCAACTGAAAAATTGCCTTGGTACACAATTAAAATTTAAAAAAGCGTGTAAAAGGAAAAAAAAACTGCAAAGCAGTTGTTTATTTTTCTATTCTTTTGTTTATTAGCAGTCTTTTTAAGTAGTATTTTACTTATGTATTTATTTTATTTGCAATAGCGACAGGTAATCATTCATTTTTCTTCGTGTTCTTGTCGAGTTGGCTATATTTACGATTTGAATAAATAAATAAGACAATAAAAAATTGGGTAGCCGTGAAGAATAAAATAGAATGGACATTTAAGTCAAGAGACTTAAAAATGGAATGCAATGGGAGAGAAAAAAAATTAATATATGAACACAAGATTATTTAGAAAATTAGATGTAAAATTCCCATCAATAAAGCGAAATCTACTCCGCCTTCAAAAATTGACAAAAAAATATTCACAAGAGGCTTCAACATCGGCGAATTCCGCAAAAGTGTTTCGTTTCCTCTCGTTACATTCCGTGACTGAAAGAACTTTCACGGCTTTTAATTGGAACACAGTTTCTTTTATAATTAGTTGCTTGATGAGAGACACCTTTAAGTTATCGCCAGTAACACTTACCCGGTCTCTTTTAAGAAATCTTTAAAAAATATGTATATGTTATTGTTAGTTAGGTTACTTCGTGGGGTTAGCGACATCAATGATTGTTGATTTATTTCACGTGGAAATTCGAGATTTATTCATTGCATTTACATTCGCTAAAATTGAGCATATTGGCGAAAAAATAACCAAAACTTAATGGAAAAAAATTTTAGAGTCAAAATCTTTGTATTATTATCAATCGGAAAGACGAAAGGATTTTTTACGGCAAAATTAATTTTAATTCCTTTTTAAAAGCTTCCAAATTTTGGTTCATAACCTTCTTTTTTCTGGCGTCAATATAGGGCCATAAATTTATACGGGAAATTCGAACGTCATCTTATAATGAAAAACACATTGATTTTAAAATTCTTGGCTGATTTTAATGAAACTTTCAGGGATTATTGACAAATTAATTTATTTTAAAATGTTTCATTTTTAGAGAATCTAGATAAAATATTTTTTTTTTACATATTACTATTACTCATATGAAATTTCGATATATTCTTTTTTGTAAAGTTAAATTTTTATATTAGTTATAAAAAGAAGTCCTCGGAAAATTTAAATCGTCAAACGTTTTTGGAGAAAGAAGTTTTCTAGTTGTGGAGGTACAGAACACCCGAATTAAAAGGGAGAATTTAATGCGGGATATCTTGCCCACAAAATACAACACAAATTTCAAGAAAAGACAGCACAATAGGAAATGTTTGTATAAAATTCGAAAATGGTATATTCAATAACATATACACAGAATAAACAATTTTTGTATTTTTGTATAATTTGTTTGGTGGAAAAAATGTCTTAGATTTGAGCGAATGTGGCTTTAAACAAAAAATTGTCTATGTTTTGCTTCTGTAATTCAACAGAGTAGTAACGTTTGTTTTGTTTTTGTTTTTGTTTTTTTATGTGTCCGCCGCTAAGTAGGTGGAAAAAGAAAGGATCGGTGAATTTAAGATGAAAAAGAGAGTGTGCGTGAGAAAGAAGCAAAGTGAGGGAAAAGAGTCAAATAGCGATAGTTGTAAGTTGCAGAATGAGTTTGTGTGAAAAGATTAATCAGTCTACTTAACTAATAAAGCCTGTGTTCCTTTCCCTTTTCTGACCGGCGAGAGATGTAAAAGTTTTATGGGCAGTTGAGGATATCTTCTTCTTCTTCTTGTCGTTGCTGTTGTTATCCTTTCATTCTTCTTCTCTTTTACAATGACGGACCTGTCTGTCGGTTCTCTGGCCTCTCTGATCTCTGCACCTTTCTGACTGGCTGGACCAGTCAGAAGACATCCTTAAGTAGTGAAATTTGTCATGTGACCGGCTCCCGCAGGCATTTTCGCTTCTAGGTGTGAAAAAAGTCATATATGAATTTTTTATTTCTAATCCAATCAGGATACAGAATTTTGTTTATTATTGACACTATTTTCTTACGAAAATATTTTCGATAAATAATGAATTTTTACAATAATTGTTTTCATTCTTTTTAAATTTTAACTATAATAATTTATAAAATTTTAAATCTTTTAATATTTTGCATTAGTTTGTTTCGGTCAAGTGATATTTTTATTAAATTAAAACTGTATTTACTAATCATAAATCGAAAAGCTTAATATAATTTATCTCCACCAGTATTTTAAAAAGAATTTTGAATTTATTTTCTAAACTTATTTATAAATGGAACTGTGTGTGTGTGTGTGTGTGTGTGTGTGTGTGTGTGTGTGTGTGTGTGTGTGTGTGTTACCTATAGACTCCGAAACGGCTGAACTGATTTTCTTGAAAATTTACACAGTTGTACTATAAGCATCTGCGAGTCTTCTTAGCTAGGTTTTGTGTCGAGGTACCCCTGATAATTATCGATAATCGAAAAATTTTGGTTATAGAAGGCGTGGTCCGATTTTAATCAAATTTGATACACTCATAGACAAAGACATAAGAAATGATATTCATAAGTTTCAAGGTTGCAGTTCTTACAATAGTGCAAAAAATCGATAATATATATATATATATATATATATATATATATATATATATATAAAAGCAAGATGTTTGTGTGTGTGTGTGTGTGTGTGTGTGTGTGTCTGTCTGTCTGTTTATCTGCCTGTATGTCTGTATTTTTTCAACCTTTTATTTTAGCTTTTGCTTCGGGTTTGGCTCTAAGTAGGTATAATTGTAATTCTTAGTCTCTGCCATGATACCATTTACTCAGAGGACTTATTTAGCCTTCAAAATTCAGTTTACGACGAAAAAAACATATTCGATATCGATATCAGGAAATGAAAATTTGACTTACATCCATTCATTTTTCTTTCATTCTACGGTTTCGCTTTAACTAGAAACAACTATTGCTTTTTAGTCTTTCATGCCAACGTCCAAAGAGTCTGAGCTCCAGATTAGTTTTAAAGCTTTCATTACACCCAAGCAACGCCGGGCTATACTGCTAGTATGTCTATAAACGAACCAATTTTTAAATACGCATGTCCATAGACGATATTACCAGAAAATAACAGTGATAACTTAAGCAAATTTAAATTTTATTGGCATTTCACTAACATTTCCTTGACAAGCCTCTTTGTGTAAAAATAACTAAAATTCAACATAATATTAGAATGCTTAAAAGGTTTAAAAATGTAGTATACTCGGTAGTTAAATAAAATTAAACAAAAATGCGTTTACGTTACATTAGTCATGTAATTTTATTACAGTTATCTCTCCCTTATATACACTAGCCAAGCATCAGATTGCTAATAAATGTTAATAATAATAATAATAAATATAAATAATCATGTTATTTTTAATGTATACACACACATGGACACACACGCACACACACATACACACAAAGCATCTACTTAAATATGATTATCCATAACAAATAGTGTTTAAACAATTTAAATTATAAATATATCAGATTTAATCCATTGCCTAACTATATATATAACATGATTATTTTTTATTATTGCTAACAATTATCAGCCGTCTGATGTTTGGCTAATGTGTGTAAGGGGGAGATAATTGTAACAAAATTTCATGACAAATGCAACGTAAACTTTTTTTTGATTTTTAGATTTAGATAGATAGATAGATAGATAGATAGATAGATAGATAGATAAGAACAGATGAGATAGATATGAATAGATAGATAGATAGATAGATAGATAGATAGATAACGAAGACTGAGATAGATAGATAGATAGATAGATAGATAGATAGATAGATAGATAGATAGATAGAACAGACTGAGATAGATAGATAGATAGATAGATAGATAGATAGATAGATAGATAGATAGATAAGAATGAGATAGATAGACAGACTGAGATAGATAGATAGATAGATAGATAGATAGATAGATAGATAGATAGATAGATAGATAGATAGATAGATAGATATACGCTTGACATTAATGTTAATTCTCCCTCCAGCTATGTACCACAGAAAGTAATGGCCATTTACTGCGGAACAACCTTCTGCCTAGTCATTCATGTCACGAAAGAGACATGATCGCCCAAACGTATACCACGTGTGGCAATTAACTAACTGATTTTCATGAAAAAAAAAGCAATTTACTAATACGAAAATGTATAGAAAGTGCATTAATCGCTGGGTCTCCCACAGTAAATCCATGCCAATTTTCTTATAAGATTTCACCTTTCTTAACAGATCGTCTATTATGACAATGTGCGATATTTAAGAACAAAAGTGATAAAAGCATAAATTAAGGAAAAAGAAACTGAATGACATCGGCTAGACTAGATATCCAAAACATAAATTTGAAAAGAAATTAAATTTAAATTTTTGAATTCCCTTTCCTTAAATGTAAAATCACTTTAATCCCATAAAATCCTAAAGAGCAAAGTGCGTCACGTAATTTTTTTCCTCTTTGTTATAGATTTTCCTAAAATTGTTCTATAACAATTTATAAATCGTTTCCCCAAGACTTTAGCTCAAACAGGTAAGATTAAAGCAAAAAAGTATACATATGGATTTTTTTCAAAAATCACAAAAGAATCCCATATCTACCCGCATTGATCTGGAATATTGATTTAGAGTAAATATTTTTATAGCGAAATATTGCGATGAGTAGAGGGCAATAAATTATTTTTTAATGCCAATAGACAATCAAGTTTCTTGGAAAAATGTCAAATTTTTCAAGAAGCCACAAACATGTCTTCTATTATGTGCTGTGTCTCTTCTATAAGTCATCGAGTATGGCTCTCCACAACTTCCACACTTTTGTAGTTCCAAGCAATGTTTGTCTCTTTAATACTCCTACAAACCTATGTTCTACCATTTATTTTTTATGAACTTCTTGTTTTATTTTTTTGCAGCCAATATGCCTTGTGAGTGTCAAATTCTCTAAATCTATTTTCGTTATAAATTATCCTAGACATTTCAACTGCTTTTTTTCTGATTTTAATTAGGATTTTCTGGAAAACATAACGAGAATTTAACACCCACATGGCATATTTGGGGAGAAAGGGGTAGAGAGAAACAGCGAGTGATCTACTTAATGGTCTTGTGGATATTCCAGAGGGTAATTCTTTTATTAGAACTTCAGAAATAGAATGTACCGGCTCAAGGGTATACAATAATTAATAAATTTTTATTTATTTATTTTAGAGTTATTCCTTTGATATTCAGTGTTACAAAAATGTTTGTTTATAAGGCGGATATTAGCATTAGCTTGAAGAAAATCCTGTATTAGTAGTTTTAAAATCAGACCGTGCTAGGGTGAGTAGTAATATTAAAAATATGTCAGTGTCAATTCACTGTGTTTTTCTCGACCCTAAGCAGGGGCAGAAATATTAACAGATGACCTCTTAACTACTACGTGTCATGCATGGCTGGTTTCCTTGCGGTAGCGTCTTTTGTTCCGTCCCCTCTTGTCGCTCTCCCTTCTCTAGCTCCGAATGTCAATTTACAACCTTTTGACCAGGAGCCGGGATTCTGGCGAGAACTTGAGTTTCGTCTAACATCAAAATTTTATTTGTGCTAATTTTTTTTTTGTTTTTTTGATTGGTCAAAATTATCTTATTTTCTAGCTTTCCTTTCTTCTTTTTTTTTATAACGGAAGTTATACGTGTAGCCTCCCTGATTTTAGTAGTTCTCAGTCACAAATAAGTAAGCTCTGTTTCTGCAAACTTCCGGCGTTTTTTGACCGGGTTCTGTCTTTTTTCTTCTTCTTCCGCTTTCTATTTCAGGGCTGCCTTCTCGTTAGTTTAGAGAAATATAAAAAGAGGTAAAGGTTTTAAAGGAAAGCACAAATGCCTTATTTTAATTTGAATCATTTTTATTTATTTATTTGTTTATATACTTCTTTTATTATTTGCTTTTTATTGGACTCACTACAGGTTTATGTAAATGAACATGGAAATAAAGATATAATAACGAGACAAACATTAGAGTTACAAAGAATAGAAAGTTGTGAAGAACAATGCTCCTCCATGTTCTTTTATGCACCGTGTCTCTTCAGGACGTAGGAATTATTGCTCTCCACATCTTCCTGTTCGTTGTGGTTCTTAATATATTTTTTATTATTTCTGCCAAAGAGATGTAAATAGTTCTTGATCCGGAATGATAATGTCTTTTAATTTTTTTAATTTTTTTATTCTAATCTCTACAGTTTTTCTCTTCATAAGCTCCGGAATTCCTCACTTTTGGTGAACCTTGTGAAATATAAACATGCCAGTTTTCAAGTGTATTTACTTCCGAATGTAATGTATTAATTTGTGAATATTTTAAAAATAATTTTGAATATTTTAATTTTCGAAACATTTAATATTTTGTATGCTCAAGACTAAGTACAGATCATCGAAATGCATTTGTTAGGATTTTTATATTTTCTGTAGAGATACGGCACCTAAAAAAACATGAGAAAAACTATTCTTGTTTTGATTTAACAAACGTTTTAATTGTTGGATATCAATTCTACGAAAATAAAACTCGAACCAAAACGACGAATGATAGAATGACGGACACCATGTATAAAAAATATGCAATTACACTTTTATTCTTTTACTTCGGTGACAGTGGAGTAAGAGTTTAGTCGAATAGGCATGCGCGCACACGAGGGATTGTCGACTGCTGATTCGTCTTTCCTTCTCTCCTGTCTCTTATCTGAATTGACTAAACTGTCTCTCTGATCTATTAAACAGGCGAGCCTCGCTCGACACGTTATACTTCCGCTGCATTCTGCTATATTTAGAGTGCTTTTTTCGTTGACCTAGACCTGCGTTCGCCAAAACAAAACCCAGCCAACACCTGGGTCCTCGCACTCTCTACCTTAAAACAACATCCGCCTTGCGTCGTTAAGTACACTTCTTGGCAAAATTATACCCCGCAGTCAAAGAATACACAACACAATGTCTTGGATCTAAGGAGTAATTATTTGTTTTTTTACGAGTTATCAACTTTTTGTTGGTTATTTTAAGCTGGAGCATATTTGGGATTGTAAAACTATTTCTTTTTTTTTTTTCAAGTGAATATTGCATTAACTATTTTTTGGAGTAGCAATGCATTTCACCTAGTATTTAACACGTAGTTGTTGGGAGATATATTCATACCATTCTTGAGGCTATTTGTACGTAACTAACAATATCCAAGCAACCTACAACCTCTTTTTCACAGATGAAACGTTGCAAGCCTCTCACTGCTCTACGGCTATTTACATGAAAAGTGTTAAGATGAACTATATTCCTTAGTTCTACCAGTTATAACCGTCATGGGTAAGACCCACCATGCGGCGTAAATTGTAGCGAACACGACTCATCCCCTTCACATCCCATTTGTGAGATGTAAGTTCCACTAGAGCAGTTTATTTCCAACTCCCAAAAGAGTATTTTCCCGATCACTACAACCTTCAGTCAGTCAGTTAAATGCCATACGTGTTACACGCTTTGGGCGATCATGTCTTGAAAGAGACATGACTAACTGGGCAGAAGATTATCCCGCCGTAGGATGCCATTACTTTCTGCGGTAGACTGGTTGCCAGCCAAGGCTATAGAACCCAATCTGTCCTGTTAGTTAACCCATAACTAGAGGGAAGAGACGGATTAATACCTTTCCAAAGAGTATTTGTGCGTAAATGAATGCAAGGAATTCAACTGGAATTCGAACTCGACTCCATGATTTGTCGTCTCGAGCCGATATCTACTGCACCACAACACACATCTACACCACAACGCACATCCTACAACCTTAACCTCTTTAAATCTAGAATTAATATTTATCTTCATCACATATGCGCCTAAATTGCCACTCTGACTCAGAAACCCTCGACATTGAGTGGCTCACGGGCCTTGTACAGAATAAATATCACTGCAAAACAGCGTATCATCTATACTCCTGGGTACGACAATAAACTACATCCGGCAGCAAACTTCTGCTCAGGAGATAGGAGGTTTTAAGGAGCGTGGAACCACCTCTTAATTGCTATTCTCACTGGGTGTACCCACGCTCGGGTGGTAGCACTTGTTAGAATTCCAGCTACAGTTAAATAGTGAACTCCCAAACAAAAACAAAACACTATAAAAGTATGAAAATTCATAGTTACAGTGAAATAACCGATAGAGATTGCTATACCGCTAAAAAAAAAAAATGAACAAAACAGCCAACATGAACAAAACTCTTCCATGTCATTAATCCATATAAGATCCTACAATTTCTTTAAAAAAATTGTAGCGGCCTCCGTGATGTTTGTCAAATTGGCCTTGTGCCAAACACAACCGAAGTCTCCACAATTTAAAATATCAGAAGGTTGAAAGAATAAAACTGTTTTGTTTGTAAAATAAGTGAATTTTTATTAACCGAACAAAATAACAAATTTGTATGAAGTAAAATGTTTAAATAGAAAATGTACGTAGTTAATTAATTTGTATGAGTTAAATGTTCAAGAGAACTAATAGTAAGGAGCAGAATGTGTGTGTGTAAAAAGATTAACAGATTACTAATAAAGTTTGTGTTCCTTTCCTTATTTATAGCCGGCGAGAAAGTGAAAAGAAAAATGAAGCAATAAAGGAATATTGTATTTATCGGATATTAGTTTTTAGAAGTCAGGTGAAAATGTCTTGTTGTTGTTGTTGTTGTTGTTGTTGTTGTTTATTTGACGATGAGTGAGTGAAGACGAAGAAAGAAACATTGAAAGGAGAGGAAGAACGAATGTATGTCGACGAGACATGGCAGGGTCGACGTCTTGAAATTCCTCCCTTACATTGTGACGAGGTCCTTACCAGATCTCTGCTTCTATTGGACAATCTTTGGTCGGTCAAAAGACGTGGATGAAAAGACGCATGTTCATTTTCTAGGGGTTAAGAAAATTTGACCGTGGTCATAGTTCAATTTGCTATTCCCTACTCAATCAGAATCCAGAATCTTAATTTTCACACCGGCTTGTGAAATTTGCCTTGGTCTGGGTTTTTCGAAAATATTTTTAGTCATTCTGATCTGGTTTTAGTCTAAATTTAATTTAGACTAAAACTTGAATCAGTCAATCAGTTAAGTGCCATACGTGATAAACGCTTGGGCGATCATGTCTCGAAAGAAACATGACTGACTTGGCAGAATATTATCCCGCAGTAGGTTGCCATTACTTTCTGTGGTAGACTGGTTGCCAGCCAAGGCTATAGAACCCAATCTGTCCTGCTATTTAACCCATAACTGGAGACGGATTAATTACGTTGTTTGGGTTGATTTCCGTATTTATTTATTTATTTATTTTCATTTAGCGGTTTGAATATTCGAGAAGTCTTATTAAAGTCAAATTGTCGGAAAGTGCATATTTTTTAACAAGTTGTTTGGGTTGATACCTCCGTGTTTTTCATTTTCTCGGTCATGTGATAAAAAGCCGAAATGGAAAAGAAAGTGTAAAACGGGTGTCAACTCAAACTTTTGTACTCACTAAAAATAACGTGCATTTACTAATAAAAAAAGAATAGATTACTTGCCTGTTCATAAGAAATAAACTAAAGCTATGAGGGTATTGATGTATTTAGAAGTACATTGTCTTAAAATTAGGCAACTTCACTCATTTTCGATACTTAAATTTAAATTGTTTTTTGTTTTTTTTTAATGAATAAGTTTTCTTAAAACTTTAATTTTAGCTTTAATTGAAAGCCAAGTGATTAAATTTACTAATTTTAGTAAGCATAATACTCTGGTGTACTTTAAACCAAAATCATATTGATTAGAATCTAAAACTTTCCTGATTTAAAAAAAAATTCAAATTTTCGGCCATTTTTCATCGATCGACACACTTTGTAAACAGAGGCCAATACTACTTTTTTAACATTTTTTTAAAATAAAGTATATCTCGCTGAAACATTATTTCATTCAAATTAGCAAATTTAAAGTTACCTTAATCTGATTTGAAACAAGTATTACTTACTTACTACCTGAAATCTACTATAAACGTGTTTCGTAATTATGGTAGCCTTGTTATCAGGGGTTATCATCGTGTTATCAGAGCCGATAACTGACATGACAGACGGAAAGCGTCTAAAAATGTTAAGCATGGAATATGAATTTGACGTCCTTTTATGTTAGTTTAATCGTACTCTTCGGTTTTTGGTTTTTAACTATATAGTAAAATTAAAAGTTTAATACAATATTTTCAGCAAATAATCAATATTTTGTAGAATTTTGTTTTAGCTTTATCCTTACATCTTCAACGAAGATAAAACTTTTTTTAAAACAATTTTATAATTTAATAACAGAATGAAATTATATAAGGACAGAGGTAATTCAATAATTTATAAAATGTCATAGCATTTATTAAGTTTTATTTTTAATATCTATTCTTCATATTTTTTTTTTTAATCATATCACCCCAAACAAGGCGATAACGCCACTGATGCGCAGGAGGCTACGTAAGGATGAAAAGAATGGAAAAGAGAAAGCCGGAAACCACATCCTAAACAGGGAACAAGGGATGAGCCTCTTCACCTGTTCAATAGACGTGGGTGGAGTGTGAACCGGGCGATAGTTTAGTCTATCTACTCTAATTGAAAAAAACAAATAAAAGAGAGTGAAAAGATTGGAAAAGAGAAAAGCGGAAACCGAATCCTAAACAGGAAACAAGGGATGAGCTTCTTCACCTGTTCAATAGATGTGGGTGGAGTGTGAACCGAGCGATAGTTCAGTCTATCTACTCCAATTAAGTCTATGTACTCCAATATTTTACCCCCACAAATTGTGAATTTAGCAATTTCTTTTTTTAAACAAAATTAGGAAATTAGAAATTAAAATATAAATCTTGCTTTAAATTTTGAATTAATGATTTGCAAAGCCCGTTGAATGTTGAAACGTAAGGCATAGGAAACACGGAAGCGAGCTGTACTCTGACGAAACTTTTATATAGATTGTTGTTTTTTTCTATTTTGTTTTGTTTTGTCTTTTTGTTTTTGTTTTTTCCTGTAAGTATCGCACCCTTTGAAACACGTAGCTTTTTAATGCTATATATCACGTACGGCTACCCGTAAAAAAAGAAAAATGGGTCACTATACGCACACAATTAAAATGTTTTAATTATTTTAAAAATCTAATGGCTAGATTATTGGTATTAAGCTTTTCAATTTTCGATTATTAAATATAGTCTTCACGAAATAACAACCTAGTGTGAGCGATAAAGGAGGAAATTTTAAAAGATTTTTGAAGCTATATAAATTATTATAATAAAAAATAATAAAAATGAAAACAATTCTTGTAAAAATTCGTTATTCATTAAATTTTAAGAGGCTCATCCCTTGTTCCCTGTTTAGGATGTGGTTTCCAGCTTTCTCTTTTCCAATCTTTTTTTCTCAATTGGAGTAGATAGATCTATCTATCGCCCGGTTCACACACCACCCACATCTATTGAACAGGTTAGGAGGCTCATCCCTTGTTCCCTGTTTAGGATGGGGTTTGCGGCTTTCTCTTTTCCAATCTTTTCACTATTACGCAGCCCCCTTCACATCAGTGGCGTTACCGCCTTGCTCGGGGTGATACGATTAAAAAAAAACAATAATTTTTTAGACTATGATATCCTTAATATGTATTGTTTATAAAAACCAATTAAATGTTCATTCAAATAAACAATGGCAATTTTTTTTTTTTTTTTTTGTACCTTGTCTTTACAATTCGGGGCAGGGCAAATTTAAAAAAAAAATAGACAATTGATTAGGATTCTCCAATGACTCCCGAATTTATTTAATATTAAGTATATGGGCGAACTCTCGCACATTTCTAGTCATTTGAGGAAATTAATTGCTAATTTTTACTGAGATTTTCTAAAAATAATTATTTAAAAAAATTATTTCAGTTATTTATGAATAAGTCCTTAAATTTTCATAAAAATCCGACCATTATTTGATTTTTGCAAGAATTTTCAAATTAATGTTTTTCACCAGCAAAAAAGTGACTTTCGTAATATTATATTTGCTGTAATAAACCCTTGTAAAAATTGCGTCACTCACGGATGAAAGAAAAAATAAGATTTTATACCAAAATTAGAAAGAATTTTAAATTTTTTTAAAAATAATTAAAAAATACTTTGATTTATCCTCTTAATAATAACATGAACATTTTACCGATTTGGAGTAGATAGACTAAACTATCGCCCGGTTCACACTCCACCCACATCTATTGAACAGGTGAAGAGGCTTATCCCTTGTTCCCTGTTTAGGATGTGGTTTCCGGTTTTCTCTTGTCAAATCTTTTTACACTTTTTTATTCTTTATTTTTTTCTTTTCAATTGGAGTAGATAGACTAAACTATCGCCCGGTTCACACACCACCCACGTCTATTGAACAGGTGAAGAGGCTCATTCTTTGTTCCCTGTTTAGGATGTGGTTTCCGGCTTTCTCTTTTCCAATCTTTTCATTTTTCTTTCCTTTTTTCTTATTATTTCTTATTTATTTATGTATTCATTTATTTTTTTTCTTTTCAATTGGATTAGATAGACTAAACTATCGCCCGGTTTACACTCCACCCACGTCTATTGAACAGGTGAAGAGACTCATTCTTTGTTCCTTGTTTAGGATGTGGTTTCCAGCTTTCTCTTTTCCAATCTTTTTACACTTTCCTTTCCTTTTCTTTCTTTTTTTTTTTCAATTAGAGTAAATAGACTAAACTATCGCCCGGTTCACACTCTACCCACGTCTATTGAACAGGTGAAGAGGCTCATCCCTTGTTCCCTGTTTAGGATGTGGTTTCCGGCTTTCTCTTTTCCAATCTTTTCAGACTTACGTAGCCCCCTACGCATCAGTAGCGTTACCGCCTTGCTTGGGGTGATATGATTTTTAAAAAAACTGTTTTTATTTAGTTTCGGACTTTTTCTTCATATGCTGTTTTTTCAGCGAATTCGTGGTGGTATCTACTTAAAATAGTTCCTTTTTTTAGGTGAATTTAACCTCGGTAATCGGCTCGGAACGAGAAATCGGAGAGCCGAGTTCGAATTCCAGTTGAATCCATTGTATTCACTTACGCGCAAATACCCTTAGGAAATGTATTAATCCGTCTCTTCCTTCCAGTTATGGGTTAAATAGCAGGACAGATTGGGTTCTATAGCCTTCGTCGACAACCAGTCTACCGCAGAAAGCAATGGCAACCTACTGCGGGATAATCTTCTGCCCAGTCAGTCGTGTCTCTTTCGAGACATGATCGCCCAAGCGTGTATCACGTATGGCACTTTAACTGACTGACCATTCTGTCCTCTATAGAGCGAAGGTTGGATGATCTCTTCAAGGGTAAAGGATAGGCTCGAGGCAGTAGAAATGTGGTTCTACAAAACGAAAAGGAAGCCAGGAATACCATGGGCAGAGCATGTGAGCAACGACTAAATGCTTGAGAGGATGCAAACAAGAAGAAAACTCATACTTAACATTAGAAAGAGACAGCTGCGGTTCCTGGGAAACATAACGAGAAAGGAGGGTTTGGAGAATGTAATACTCACAGGACGGATAGCACTTTTTTTTATTTCATTTTTTTTCAATTGGAGTAGATAGACTAAACTATCGCCCAGTTCACACTCTACCCACGTCTATTGAACAGGTGAAGAGGCTCATCCCTTGTTCCCTGTTTAGGATGTGGTTTCCGGCTTTCTCTTTTCCAATCTTTCCACTTTTCTCTTTTGTTAATTTTTTTTCCAATTGGAGTAGATAGACTGAACTATCGCCCGGTTCACACTCTACCCACGTCTATTGAACAGGTGAAGAGGCTCATCCCTTGTTCCCTGTTTAGGATGTGGTTTCCGGTTTTTCTCTTTTCCAATCTTTTCACTCTTAGGTAGCCCGCTGCGCATCAGTGGCTTTTTCGCCTTGCTTGGGGTGATATGATTAAAAAAAAAAAAAAAAAAAAAAGAGAAACAAATGAAAGCAGTGCGTGACATACTTGATAGGCTTGAACAAATGAATGACGGAGCGTGCTTTGGGAGAGATACTAAGAGGAAAAATATGACAAGCGACAAAAGACAGGTGCAAGTGGAGGGCCGTGATCGCCTACGTCCTGAAAGGACACGGCACACGAAGAAGGAAAACCATTCCAGATACCAAACTCAAGCCTAAATTAGTATAAAATATCAGGATATTCATTTCACTAAAATAAATAAAGAAATGAGAGAAAATTCGGGAAAAAAATAGCTAAAAGGTAAAACAAACAAACCAGAGTTTTGTCTGACTATAGCAAAAATAATTACAATAATTTTCTGTTTTTCTCGCGACAAACTAATTAAAAAGAAACATATATATAAAGAAAAATCATTATATTTTCAGTTATCCGGGCTGCATTTTTAATTCCTTACCGAACAAATCTATTTCACGGCTTTTTCTTTTACAGTTTCACCCACCTTTTCTTTTTATCAATTCAGCTTCCGTTTTCGTAATATTAAAAAGTCATATTGTGAAAAGAAAAATAATGAAAAAAAAAAGATATCGGATTTATTTTTGTAGTGAGTAGGTGGTCAGTTAAACAGTAGGGGGTTCGTCTGTACCGCCTTTCTCCTCAGTAGGGCGCCTACCACTGAATACCTTCAAAATATTTGGCAGGCTGAAATACGGTAGGTGAGAAACGGACTGTTTTCCTGCGGTTAAGGACAGCTGTTGGAACAAAGATTCACACGAAAGAAAGAAAGAAAGAAAGAAAGAACGTTGATAAAATGAGGAAATTTTTAAAATGAAGAAAAATAAAATGAAAAAGACGAAAAATAATGACGGAAAAATGAAAAAGGTGACGAATGAAAAATCAAAAAGATGAAAATGAAAAAGTTGCTAAAGAGAAAAATAAAAAGAAAGAAAGAAAGAAAGAAAGAAAGAAAGAAAGAAAATGAATAAGTTGATAACATGAGGAAATTTTTAAAATGAAGAAAAATAAAATGAAAAAGACGAAAAAGAATGACGGAAAAATGAAAAAGGTGACGAAAGAAAAATCAAAAAGATGAAAATGAAAAAGCTGATAAAGAGAAAAATAAAAAGGGATGAAGAAAGAAAGAAAGAAAGAAAGAAAGAATAGGAAGGTAAAATATGAAAAAAACAGGGAAGAAAATGAAAAACTAATGAAGGAAAGTAAATATGACGAATCAAACAAACAAAATCAAAATGCCATTGAAACAAAAAGGAAGGCGCGTGTAAAAGAAAAGGCAAATAAATAAATAAAACTGAAAAGAATCAAAGCTCCACAGGATAGTGACGATGAACAGTGAACCTCAGTTTTGATCGTAAGTCATTTAGCAACCAAAACCCATGTCGTTTGACGTATGGCTTAAGCAAGCAGACGAGATAACAATGGGCACAGGCGGCAGCCGCGTCCGCCTTCTCACAAAAAAAAAAAAAAAAAAATCACCATTACTATTTGAGGATTAAACGAGTCAAGTCTCCTGTTAACACCCAACAATAATAGCCCCTGCGCTGACGACGACTCACTACTGCTACTATTAATAAGATTATTTTACAAAACCTTGTCTAGTTTTCTTGTCTATCTTTTTTTTTTGCTTTTTTAGTCTCCGTTGTCAGTCAATGGAGAAAAAATATTCACAAACCGACTTTGTTTCTTTCCTTGCTATTCGCCTTCCCCTCACCCTAGTCTTTCTTTACACGCCTTGTTTTCCCTGGGGTCCATTCATCGTTGTTAAACAGAAAATGAGCGAACGAGAAAGAGAAAAAGAGTTGCTAGGTTGTTAATTATTGTTTTCGTTGCAGTTGTCGGTGTTTGTGACTAAACCCGTGGTTGTGCAAACGAACAGACGAAGGAGTCGCTGCAGACCGACAAGTTGATTAAGCTAAACCCGTGGTTGTGCAAACGAACAGACGAAGGAGTCGCTGCAGACCGACAAGTTGATTAAGCTATTTGGCGCACATTGTAGAAACAAAAAACGTGTTATTGATGTGTTCGGAATCTCATTTGGTCATGATTATGAAGAAGTTAGGAGGTTGAGGTGATTGTCAGAGACGGGAGAGGGTTCCGGCAGGCTTCGGCTTAGCTGAGTGAACGGAAGATCTGTTGTGGGTTGGACAGATTAAAAGGAAATCTTGTCAGGGTTAAACTTAGTGGAAGAAGAGGAGAGGAAATGTAGCTGATCAAAAGAACACGCCAAAAACTCCAACTACGAAGGTCAATACTTCCAATTTTCTTTCTTAATGAATTATACACCTGAAGAAAGCTGAAGAATGAATCGGCCGAAGGGTTGTAGTAAGTAATAATATCAAGTGCGCCTAAAGTTTATATATCCGAACAGAATTTTTCATTGTGTCCTTACACGCACACAAGCACAGAATCTGTCACTCTTTTTCTTATTTTTGTTCTCCATTATTTCAAAATTTTCTCAAAAGATTCAGTTCGTGATCGAGTGTCAGTTAAGTGCCATATTCTGTCCATCTTGTTTTTTTCTTTAAATCCTAGTTTCTCATTCTTCATCCCTCTCTCTCTCTCTCTCTTCACTATCTATCTATCTATCTATCTATCTATCTATCTATTTTTACTCTCCCGCTGATTCTCTTTCTTTCTACCTTCTCTTTCCTTTTGTCTGTATGTCGCGTTCACTCTCTCTCTTTCTCACTAACTTCTCCCCTTTCTTTCAGTATTTCCTCTCCCTCTCCTCTCCTTCGCCCCCCCCCTCTCTCAATATCCGCAGACATATCTGTTTCGCCGTATCATAGTTCATCAGTACGGTTGACATATGATTGCTTCTAGCCATGATTGAAACCCGACCGAATTGACAATGTAAACACACGCCAGTAACTGAGAATGTTCAAATTCATTACTGAATGAACGATATAATGAGGAAGGAGGGGTTCAAGAACCTGATGCTCACGAGACGTACAGAGGGGAAGAGAGACAAAGGAAACCAAAGCATGGAATACTTGATTGACTTAAGCAGGTGGATGGTGGAGTGGGGATTGAGTGGGATAACAGAAGAATGGGCTATTAAGAGCCTCAATGGATAGGGAAGATGTGGAAGGCCATGATCGCTTACTTCCGGAAAAGATGCGACAAATAGAAGATGAAGAAGAAAATATATTTTCTCTTTTCTATTTTTCGTTGTGTCCTTACACACACACAGGCGCACAATCGTCAGTTACGTGCCATATGTGATAAACGCTTTGGGCGATCATGTCTCGAAAGAGTCATGACTGACTGGGCAGAAGATTATCCCGCAGTAGGTTGCCATTGCTTTCTGCGGTAAACTGGTTGCCAGCCAAGGCTACAGAACCCAATCTGTCCTGTTATTTAACCCATAACTGGAAGGAAGAAACGGATTAATACTTTTTCCAAGGGTATTTGCGCGTAAGTGAATGCAATGAATTCAACTGGAATTCGAACACGGCTCCCCGATTTCTCGTTCCGAGCGGATATCCACTGCACCACAGCGCACATCCAAATTCACAGTACCCTTGCGAAATCTAACCCTTTTCTGATGCAACATCATTTTGCACGATTATGACATTAATTCATATGTAGGAATATAATGACAATATATGCAGTATACATTTGTTAGTGGCTAAATACTGACTGTAGAAGTTCATCCTGGAATATTATGTTTAACTAACAGGTGTTTTATTCCAATAGAATAGAGAGGGGAAGAGAGATTTATTATTTTTTGCTCCTCTTTTCTTTACTTTTTCTTCAAAATGATTTAATCCCAAACCAGGTGATAAAGCCACTAAGATGCAGGTGGCTTACTGACAGTGAACGAAAATAAGTAAAAAGAATACGGAGGAAAGACAATAAAAAACACAGTAATAAAAAAGAAAATAGATAACATTCAAGGAGACAGAAGATAACATTAAAAGAGTCGAAATATAGCGTTCAAAGAGACAGAGGATAACATTCAAAGAAACAAAAGATAACATTCAAGAAAACCGAAAAAAGCATTCAAAGAGACGAAAGATAGCGTTCAAAGAGACAGAAAACACCATTTAAAGAGACAAAAGAAAGAAGAGGAAAATATTTAAAGAAACGAAAGATTGCATTAAAGGAGACAGAGGATAACATTCAAAGATAAGAAGTATAGCATTCAAGGAAACAGAGAATAATATTCAAAGTAATGAAAGATAGCTTTCAAAAAGACAGAGGGTAACATTCAAAAATACGAAAGATAGCATTCAAGGTGACAGAGGATAATATTCAAAGAGATGAAAGGTAGCATTCAAGAAGACAGATGATTACATTGAAAAATAACAAAGATACCATTCAAGGAGACAGAGGATAGCATTCAAAGGAATGTAAGAGGTTAAAGGAAGCAGAGGTTAAAATTCAAAGTGACGAAAGATAGCATTAAAGGAGACAGTATAATATTCAGTAATATTTAGTATAAATTCAGTATAACATTCAATGTGAAAAAAATAGCATTTTAAGAGGACAGGACATAACATTCAAAAAGACGAAAGGTAGCATTCAAGGAAATAGTATAAGATTCAACGAAATGAAAGATTGCATTCAAGGAGACGAAGGATAACATTCAAAAAGAGGAAGGATAACATTCAGATGGACAAAAGATAACAATAAACGAGACAAAAAAGAGCATTCAAAAAAGACTGAAGATAGCATTCAAAGACAAGAACAATGCATATCAAAGAGACAGAGGATAGCATTTAAAGTATCGAAAGATAACATTCAAAGAGAGAGAGAGAGAGAGAGAGGATAACATTAAAAGAGACGAAAGATAGCATTCAAGGAGAGAGAAGATATCATTCAAAGAGTCGAAAGATAACAATACAGAAAACAGGGGATGACATTCAAAGCGTCGTAAGATAGCATTCAAGGAGTCAGAGGAAAATCTTCAATGCTAAAAAAAAGAAAGATAGCATTCAAAGATATAGAGGATAACATTCAAAATAGACAAAAGAGAGCATTCAAAGGGACAGAGGATAACAGTCGAAGAGATGAAAGACAGTATTTAAGGAAACAGAGGACAGCATTAAAAAATATGGAGTATTTAAAGAGGCAGAGGATAATATTTGAAATGACGAAAAATAGTCTTCAAGGAAACAGGAGTAACATTAAAAGAGTCGAAAAATAACAATACAAAAAACCGAAGAAAACATTCAAAGAGTCGAAAGATAGCATTCAAGCAGACAGAGATTAACTTTCAAAGAAACGAAAGAGCATTCTAGGTAACAATCTAAGCGATGGAAGATAGCATTCAAGTAGACAGAAAATAATTTTCAAAAAGATTAAAAATACCATTCGAGTAGATAGAGGATAACTTTCAAAGACACGATAGATAGCATTCAGGGAGACAAAGGATAACATTCAAAAAGACGAAAGATAGCATAAAAGGAAACTGGATAACATAAACGACGAAAGATTACATTCAAGTAGACAGGGGATAGCATTCAAAAAGACAAAAGATAACATTTAAGGAGAGAGAGGATAATATTCAAACAGCCGATAGCATGTACGGAAGCAGAAGATAATATCCAAATGGGAGACATATATCATACAAGGGGACATGATATCATTCAAAGGTACGTAAGATAGCATTCAAGGAGACAAATGTTAACATTCAAAGTGACAAAGAATGACATTCAAGGAGAGATAAGATAACATTCAAAGTGACGACAGATAGCATTCAAGAAAACAGAGGAGGACATTCATAGAGACGAAAGATGACAATATGAAGAAGACAGATAATAACATTTGAAGAAATAAAAAATTACATTGAAGGAGATAGAGGATGACATGCAAAGTAACGAAAAATGGCATTGATGCAGACAAAGTATGACATTCAAAAGGAGGAAAGATAGCATTCAAAGAGACAGAGAATAACATTAATGAGACGAAAGATAGCATTCATGAAGACAAAAGATACATTTCCAAGAGACAAAACATAACATTCAAGGAGAGAGAGGATAGCATTAAATCAGAGAAAAAATAGCATTCAAGAAGACCGTGGATAGCATTCAAAGAGACGAAAGATACAATTTAAGCAGACAGAAGATAGTATTTAAAGTATCAAACGATAACATTCAAGGAAAGAGAAGATAATATTCAAACAGACGAAAAATAGCATGTACGGAGAGAAAAGATAACATTCAAAGAGACGAAAGATAGCATTCAAGGAGACATAGGATAACATTCAAACAAACGAAAAATAGCATTCAAGAGGACCGTGGAGAGCTTTGAAATCGACGAAAGATATTATTCGAGGAGACAGAGGATAGCATTCAAAACATCAAAAATAACATTGAAGGGGACATAGAATAACATTCAAATAAACGAAAGATATCATTTAAGGAGACGGATGATAACATTCGAATTAACTTAATTACACTTATCGTTTAACAGGACAGCGTTTAACATTGAAACAGTCAAAAGATAGCATTCAAGAGGCACGGGATAACATCCAAAGAGACGAATAACATTCAATGAGACAGAGAATGTCATATTCAAAAAGAAGAACGATAGAATTCAAGAAGCCAAAGGATAATATTTTAAGAGACAAAAGATAGCAATCATAGAGACAGAGGATTAGATTCAAAGAAACGAAAGAAATCATTCAAGAAGACAGAGGATAACATTAAAAGAGAAATAAGATAGCATTCAAGGAGACAGTCGATAACATTCAAAGAGACGAAGGATGACAAAGAAGGAGACAGATGATAACATTTGAAGTGTCGAAAATTACATTCTAGCAGACAGAAGAAGACATACAAAGAGACAATCATGTAGACAGAGGATGACATTCAAAGGGATGAAAGATAGCATTCAAGGAACCATAGTATAGCTTTCAAAGAGACGAAAGATAGTATTCAAGGATACAGAGGATAACATTCAAAGAGACGAAAGATAACATTCAAGAAGACAGTGAATAACATTAAAAATAACGAAAGATAGTATTCTAGAAGACAAAGGTTAACAATCAAAGAGACGAAAAATAGCATTCAATGAGAGAGAGAAGACAATAAGCAAACAGACGAAAGAGAGCATACAAGGAGACAGAAGATAACATTTAAAGAGACAGAAGATAACATTTAAGGAGACGAAATATGGCATTCAAGGAGACAAAAGATAATATTTAAGACGAAAGATCGTATTAAAGAAGACGTAGTATAATATTCAAAGTAACGTAAGATAACATTCAATAAACAAAGCATAACATTCAAAGTGCGGAAATATAGCTTTCAAGGAGACAAAGGATAACATTCAAAGTGCGGAAATATAGCTTTCAAGGAGACAAATGATAACATTCAAAGTGCGGAAATATAGCTTTCAAGGAGACAAAGGATAACATTCAAACAGTCGAAAAATACCTTCCAAGATAACCGTGGATAACTTACAAAGTGACGAAAATTACCACTCAAGGAGACAGAGGATTGCATTCAAAGCATCGAAAGATAACATTCAAGGAGACATGGAATAACATTCAAAGAGTTGGAAGATAGTATTCAAGGAAGCAGAGGATAGCATTCAAAGCGACAAAAGAGAGCATTCAATGAGACAGAGGATGACATTCAAAAAGACGAAAGATATCATTCAAGTTGTCATAGGATGATATTCAAAGAGACGAAAGATAGCATTCAAGGAAACAGAAGATAACATGCGAAGAGACGAAAAATAGCATTCGAAGAGACAGAGGATTACATTCAAAGAGGCGGAAGATAGAGGTCACAGCGGTAAACTTTCTAAGAAACGAGATATAGCATTCATGGACACTATGAACAACTTTCAAAGAGACGAAAGATCGCATTCAATGAAACAGAGAATTACATTCAAGGGTGAGTATAATAGCATTCAAGGAGACAGAGGTTAAATTCAACATAACGACTGATAGCATTCAATGAGAAAGGATTACATTAACAAGACGAAAGATGACATTTAAAGAGACAGATGATAACATTCAAAGAGTCAAAAAATTGCATTCAAGGAGAGAGAGGCTGACATACAAGGAGGAAAATTATATTCATACAGAGGATGACATTCAAAGAGATAAAAGATAGCATTCAAGGAGACAATGGATAATATTCAAAAAGACGAAAGATTGCATTCAAGGAAACAGAGGATAACATTCAAAGAGACGGACGAGAGCATTCAAAGAGACAAAAGATAGTTTTAAAAGTGACGGAATTTAACGAGACAGAGGATAACATTCAAAATGAGGAAAGATCATATTAAGAGACGTAAGATTATATTCAAAGTGACGTTAGACAGCCTTCAATTAAACAGAGCGTAACATTCAAAGTGATGAAAGATGGCATTCAAAAAGACACAGAACAACTTTCAAAGTGAAGAAAAATACCATTCAAGAAGACCGTGGATAGCATTTAAATAGACGAAAGATACCATTCAAAGAAACAGACGATAGTATTTAAAGTATCGAAAGATAACATTCTAAGAGATAGATGATAACCTTTATAGAGACGAAAGTAAACATTCAAAGTGACGAAAGATATCATTCAGGGAGACAGAGGATCGCATTCAAAGAGACGAAAGATAGCATTCTAGAAGACAGAGGAAAACATTAAAAGTGACATTCAAGGAGACAGTGGATAACATTCAAGGAGACGAAAGATAACATTCCAGGTGAGAGAAAATAACATTCAAGAAAACAATGGTTAACATTTTCGAATGTAACATCAGTCATAATTTTTTTTTCTTCATTTATTTTTTCTTTTCTCTTCATTTCTTTTGACTTACGGTCATATTTCATTTCAGCACCGGAGTAGGCAAATACTTAAATGGATGGTTGCTTTGGTATGCCATGTGCTGTAAGTTTTGATGTATGTATTCCATTAGTGAAATCTATTTTACTCGAGTAGCTTCTTCCTACAAACAGCTGCTTTTTTTGGAACCGAGTCCCCATAATATATATATAATTTGTGTATTTAGGCAGCAAATTTTCTTTTAAACATATCAGATTAAATAGACTGCAAACATGTTTGCTTATTTTTAATAAAATCCGTTCATACTCACGTATTACAATCCAAAGATTCAGAATTGAGCTGTAACGTTGACAGATATTATATTTGAAGCAGAAAAACTGTACAGTAATTTTTAGCAACACAGTTTTCCGGTTACATTTGTTACCATAACTCACACTCCTGAAGATGGCCTCGAAACAGGTTGAAAATTCTTGGGTACCTTAAGAAATGAATGAAAATAACATCTGTCAACGTTACAGCTCATTTCTGACATCTTTTGATTGTAATACGCGAAAGATTATATATATATATATATATATATATATATATATATATATATATATTATAGTTAAACAGAACATACACATAATATAGTTAAACAGAACATTATACTTTCCATTGGCCTTAATCGTTTGAGATATCGTTTGGAAAAGATCTATCTTCCGGCAGGCTCTTAACACCAGGGAGATGCCGTCTTTAGATAGACATGTCTTACCAATTGACAGCGAAAGATTTCATGGTAGACAAGATTCAAAGGTTAGATTGAATCTTCTCTACCATTAATTTTTTTTTCTCCTGACATAATCTGCCTATTTTAGATATATCTGATGGTCAAAGCTAAACATAATTTGAATCTACCAAAGATAGTTTTTAAGTTAATGGAATAGACATATACATCTAAACTGGAAAACCACAAAAATTGTACAAAACTTGCTAGCCACTCGTGGAAATTAAAATTGAAGTATAGAAAAGATTCCGATATAACTTGGAGTATAGTAAAAATAGCCAAACCATAAAATAGTGGTAAGATATGCAGATTATGCCAAGAGAAAATATTGGCTATTATGTTGTTCCCAGACAAAAACAAATTTCTAAATGAAAGAACAAAATTATGTCCATGTATAACCATACGAATAAACACCTACTAGGATCATATAATCATGGATGAAAGTGTTCTAATACCGTGAAGTAACTTCTCCTACTTTTGAAAAGTGTGCATTCATAAAAGATCCCTGTTACATGAGCGTTTGAAAAACGGTAAAATCAGTTATCGTAAATCGCCTGAAGACACCGAAAGGTAGAAACCTAGGTCGCGAAATAACACGTTTCCAAATGAAATTTACTTTTCATGGACTGGGGATCTGCATCCGTCGAACAGATTTAAATTTCTTGATTAATAGGACTGGATGCAATGAAAAATTAACAGAATACAGAACATAAAGTTTAATTCAGGAACTACATTTTGTTCTATATTGTGTTTAAATTATCTTTTTTTCTTTGTGAAGAAATAAAATCCGGTCCATTTTCGAAATTCCAATAACAATCGTTCAGACCCCAGGACGCACGACGCCCGGCCACGTGCCCGTCCGCAGCGTCTTTGCTTGGTTTTCGCGCTATTTCGGGCCTACTTTCCGCCCATCCCCGTCATCTTTCAGTCATACACCGGAAGTTATCAGTTAAAACTATTTGTGTGCTTAAAGGACCCAAGACACTCACCGGGCAATAAATGCCAACAGAGTTAAGCGTAACCACTTCTATGAACGAAACCACAAGCGCACAATTACAAATATATGATGACTGCTTAAACACGATCTCTTATACTCAAGAGATTTTACAAGCTCTCTCTCTCTCTCTCTCTCTCTCTCTCTCTCTCTCTCTCTTATCGTCTATACAGTGAGCTTTTTTTTTCTTTTTTGCTTAACGTCCTCTTATCATATCGATCGTTCAATTATTGTTCTTATCTGTCTGTCCAAGTTTAAATTTCGGCCAGGTCTATTATGTTCATTTTCGTATCATTGGTACGAAACCCTTCGAAAAAGCATGAAAACGAAAAAAACGAAAAAACGAAAAAAAAACAAAACCCCGAAAAGGCATGAAAACGAAAAAACGAAAAAGCATAAAACCCTTCGAAAAAGCATGAAAACGTATCTTCTCCCCCAGCTATGGATTGAAAATCAGGGCATAGAAAGCACTTGAACCTTGTTTGGCAACCATTCTAAGAGCAATAGTCAATGAATTTCAAGGAGAAGGCAACAAAAAATAATTCTATTATTAACTCGATTTGCACTTGTATGTAACATCTACGAGAAGGTTATTTTCTCGCGAGCTATATTTGCTAGTGATTTGAGATCACATGAAAATCGACAATGGATGTGCGTTGTGGCGCATTGGATATCGGCTCAGAACGAGAAATCGGGGAGCTGAGTTCGAATTTCAGCTGAATTCCTTGCATTCAGTTACGGGCAAATAGCCTTGGGAAAGGTATTAATCCGTCTATTCCTTCCAGTTATGGGTTAAATAACAGAACAGATTGGGTTCTATAGCCTTGGTCGACAACCAGTCTACCGCAGAAAGCAATGGCAATGGAATAATCTTCTATCCAGTCAGTCATATCGCTTTCGAAATATGATCGCCCAAAGCGTGTATCACGTATGGCACTTAACTGACTGAACTGACGTATGACACTTAACTGACTGAATATTAGCTATGTGAATGAACTTCCTGCCAGACCTGAAGGGTCCATGCTGGTTTTGTGGTAAATGCTACCGGGTTGAAGTGACATATGAGAGTGCATCAGATGAAAATCACTTTCAAGAGTCTCCGAAAATGTTTCGTGTGTCACATATGTAAAAAAAAAAAAAAAAAAAAAAAAGTATGCAAAAGTGAGGCTGGTTTGTAAAATCATATATAGGCCAATGGCCGGTAAGTGCAACGTCAAAGAAATGTGTTTGTGTCACACACACACACACACACACACACACACACACACACACACACATATATATGTACATATGTATTAACAAGCTGCATAGATCTTGAACAAATGCGATTAAGATACTATCAAGAAAACAATCTGAAAGACAGTCAATAAATCTGACCCAAATGACCTTTTAGAATTTCTAAAAGCAACAAAATTATATAACAAAATATAGTTGCAAAAGATGATAGCATATAACCATCGCACATCAAATCACAACATCTCTACTTATATCTCGACAGCAATACTCACGAAAGATCAACAAGCAGTAAACAAAAACAAATTCTTCAGCAATAAATGACCCAAAAGGGTAGATATGCTGGTAAAACAAACAACTAAACCAAACTGACTTGTATGTGTATGTGTGCGTGGCCTTGTTGTATCGCCGAGATGGCAGGACGATACTCAGATGTTTGCTGAGTACCTACAGCACAATATCCGTGCTTAGGAATATTAATACAAAAAAGACAAAGATCAGAAGACAGAACAACAAATAGTAGACGAGAGGAGAGGTTAAGTTGTTAGAGTCGCAGAGAGCCCAGTCCGATACTAATCGTCTGAAATTCCAGACGGCTATTAGTGTTTATTTTTATAGCTACCTCGGTCCACAGGCCATTTCATTCTGGCGAGCGCTAGTGGGTTGTTAGCTGATCTACAACAGAACTGAAGATTGCGTTCAAGCATAAAACAGATTGTCGTCGCTTGGTGTTCATCCCAGTGTCCACTTTTATATTTACATAGCCTTTATCCCTGATATTGAGCACTTTTACCAATAAATATATAATATAAATTAAAACTATATTTGCGTATATATATATATGTGTGTGTGTGTGTGTGTGTGTGTGTGTGTGTGTGTGTGTGTGTGTGTGTGTGTGTGCGCGCGCGCGCACGTGTGTGTAAGTGAAAGAGAGAGAGAGAGAAAGAGTGAGGGGCATAGAGAAAGTATAAATAATTTTGGAGGTGTTGACAGATATATCACAAATATCATATATATATAAATATAACCATCATAGACAATCGCACCTAATGGAAGGCATTAGCATGGACCAGGCTTGCCTCCCAGAGAGTAAAACACTACGCCTCTTTGGTTTCACACTTTCAGCGGACCTCAAGTGGAATGACTATATCGAATCCATTGCTAATGCGCTGCTATGAAAGTCGGTTCTCTGTGCAGGGCCTTGTGGTTTTTCCGTCTGAAACTATCCTGCACATATATAAATCTACCATCCGCCCGTGCATTGAATACTGCTGTCATATCTGGTCGGGTGCCCCTGCTATTCTCCTCGGGCTTCTTGACAAAGTACAACGGAGAGTATGTAATGTGATCGATACCGACTTGGCAGACCGGCTACAGTCTCTCTCTCTCACCGGCGCGACGTGGCTTCCCTGTGTCTAGTCTATAAATACTTTCACGGCTTCTGCTCCAATGAACTTAGATCACTGATGCCCCCTAGGTACGAATTTGCACGAGATACTAGATTAGCAACTAGATCCCACCCTTTTACAGTGAAACCGATAAAATGCAACCGCAATTTCTACTCCAACAGTTTCTTTTCTCGCACTTCCCGACTGTGGAATTCCCTTCCACATGATTGCTTCCCCGACGACTACAATCTCCAGGAGTTTAAATGTAAGGTCAATAGACACCTCCTAACACACTAACTCGCATCCATTCTTTCAAACACTCTTCCCATCTACCCAACCCCCAGTCTCGGTACCCTTACCCATCTGTAACCCTCCTTCTGACATTTCTTATATCTAACCACTCTTTCTCTTCACCTTCCCCTATCGCAATAGTGGCAGTGGAATGCCTTGGTTGGGGTGA